>NW_010583325.1:728378-745090 GCF_000705375.1 Tinamus guttatus
ACAAAATATTTTAAATATTGTTCTAGCATATTGCATTATAACTAATGCATTTATCTATGGGAGAAGCATTTGTAAACAGGTGAAAAAGGGGCATCCTGAGAATCTCAGCCATCTATAGTTTTATAAAGAGTAAGAACAGGAAAAGGTTGTTTGTCTTAGTAATATTTTTTTTTAATTTAACATTCTAAGAAATATGTATTTAAGCTGCACTAAATATATATCTGAGATATTGTTTTCGTGTTGTATCAAATTCATCAAAGTCAAAATTTAGACAGTTTTACAGTGTTTTGCTATTAGCACTTGATTGCTGATCCATTTAAAAAAAAATCCAGGGCATACATGAAAGCTAAAGAAAACATCTTACATGAAATAACTGTTGCATACCTTAAGCACGTAATCCTCCTGCTCCAAAAGCAGGATCCCATAACAAGCTAGACAGGGTTCCCCCTGTGCACTGTATTTGCAGAGATGGCTGCTTTGTAAGATTTTAACAGCTGAAGCATACCCAGGAAGTGAGATTCTTGGTCCCTGCACCCTTATCAGTATGAAGCAATTCAAACCTACATCTTGTGTCTCCAGAGCAGGATCAGTGATTTAAGGTAAAGGTTCTTTACTTACCTTTTAATGAATCTGCAAATTCATTACTAAACAAGGGAGTCATAGTTATTAATGGGAAAGGTTAATATGTAGGGAGGAAAGCTCTCATTATAAGTGAAAAAGGATCTAAAAATGACAAATTTCTTTTTAAAATAATGATTCAATGACCTTTGTGATTCAGTCCAGCTACTTTCTCATTCTATTTGCTTCAGATTTATCAAGGACTTAAAAGGGTGTTTCTTCCCAAGAAATATTTGCCACTTCGTAGCCTTCTTTGTTAAATTATACAATAAATAAATAGGTAAATAAATAAATAGAAATAGAGGTCTATCCGAATTAGCTTTCAAATATACCTGCAGAAGAATAATGGATCAGGTACAGAAAAGTATAATTTTTCTAGTATGTGATTATCTGCTCAACACATAAACTTTGACCAGTTGGAGTGCCATATTATTTATTAATAAAAACTTTCATAATTACACAACCCAAATTCAGCGAATATACATGAAAAGCCCGTATCATCCTCCTCTTGTAGACTTCTACATACACCTACACTGACACATGAAAAGTAACTGTATAGACTTTCATCAACAGTGTGAAAAGAAAGTGCATGTTCTCCATCTCTTTTTGAACTGAAAAAATAATAGGAGAGTTATGTTAACAATTTCTAAGATAATTAGACTTTATTTTTATGCTGGTGTTTTGAAAACACTTGTTTTTCAAGTAGTACTTCAATAATGTAATTTTCCAAACCATAAATAAAAGCAATTTCTCATAAACAAACCAAAAAAAAAAAAAAAAGGAAAGGAAAAAAAGGCAGCAAAACATGTCAAAACAAATCAATGATATGTGCATTCTGAAGGCAGAAATGGAAGAGTTTTCACAAAGCATATAATGTGCTCACCATTAAAAAAGGCACATGCTGAAAAATGATAACAGATTTCGAAAAACAGACTAGATAGTTGTATGACTAGCAATAAGTAGTCATAGTAAAATACAAGTAACCACGTTTGAAAATTGTGGCATAGATTAAGCTCTACATTGTTCTACAGAAATTTTTCCTGATTGTACAGCAATGCAGGGTTGGCCAGAAGCATCTGGAGGTTTGGGGGTTCTTTCAAAATACCAGAATATTTCACTTGATGGAGCTGGCTTGAATCAATGGCATACCATAATACTTGTAGAAAATAAATGACACATATAAGAGTATTTGAATATACACAGAACTGTGGCAAAGTGATCTCCCAGCTGGTAAGAACAGACACAGAAACTCCTTGGAATGCACAGCCTTACTAGGTCTAGTTAGACTCATGAACATAAGTGAAACATTAACACCGTGGAACTGAGCTGATGAGAAATCTAAACTCCAGAGATTTTGTTGTATGAGAGGGAAGAAAGATATATGAGACATTGATAAAACAACACACTATTTGTGAATTTAAATGATTTCCTTGTGATATTAATGTAAATGTGCATATTTAAATGACTTTTTTTTTCTTTTTTCTCCTATCATATTTAATCTGATTTACCCAAATGAATGATAAATAAAAGAAATATTAAATTCAATATGATTTATCCTACAATAAAACTAATAGAAAATGCCTTCAGAGATATACCAAATATTTACTCACTTAAGGTGAACAGGAAAAAATTAAACAAATGATAAAAAAAGAGAAAAGGTGTGTTTTTTAAGTTTTGTTTGCATTTTCAATTTGACATATTTAGGGCAGTCAACTGTCTGAATGTTAAGGAGATTTTATTTTTGATTTAAAAAATAATATTAGAACAAATATGAGGTTTGATAATTTTACATTTAAAAGGAGAAAAATATTTCAACTAAACCATATTTTCAATATTTAATTTCTTCTTATTCTTTTGAACAAATACATTCTATATTTAATATTTGCATTCAGAGTATAGCTGTCCTACTGCACTTCAAATTAGGAGTTAGGTGGGGATGTAACGAGAATGTAAAACAGAAGAATACTCTCATAAATATCTAGATTAAGATAAGGACTTTCATTTCATCATAGAATTTGAACTTCTGGCAGTGTGGAAGAGTATTGAAGTGTGAATGTTGGCATTTGCAGTGGCTGAAGTGTGCTATGAGGTGTAACATTCACATGCAATATTTTGACCTGGACATGATGAAGGCATAAATCACTATGGCAGGAGAAGATACAGCCACCTGGCCTCACAGAGAGGTAGGAGGGAAGAAACACCCCAAGACAGTATGCTCAGGAAAAGTGCAATCATTATAGGGTGGATCACATTGGAAGTGTGAGCCAATTCTGCTATAGCTTAACATAGAGATGTGACCTAGACTTTATTCTCAGCACATTTGTTCTCCAATTTCTTTAACAACAGCTAGCAGGGGTAATGATTCAGACATTCAATAATGAAGAATTATATATATATATACATGCATAATATAAAGCATTATATATATGTGTGTATGCAGACTAAGAAGCAATCTATGATAATAATAATAAAATAATAATAGAATAATACTTTGATAATAAAATAAAAAATGATGGAATAGCTTCTTAACTCTTGTATTGACAAGTACTTTCAATTTCAAGACAAGATTTCAGCTTATAGTTTCGGACTAGATTCCCCTCCTGCTCTGTTCTGTTGCCATGTTGGAAAAAAAATCATAAGGTTTAGGGAATGTCTGCATTATAATTGGGACTAAATATATCTGTTAAAAAAGAAATTTCTAATGAAAACAAAATAAAGAGTGTTGGCTAGTTATGCCCCACACCTCCTGTTTGACAAGGAAGGAAGAATTCTCAAGTTCTCAAGCAATAATTCTGTACGCCCCCCAGCAATGCTAGATCTGATTGTAGTCATAAACTGGGTGAATAAATTGCTTTTTGTCTAACCAGAAGGCGGCCAGTTCTTGAATTTCAATGCTTAAGATACAGCAGACATATTAAGATATCTTCTTAAATACTATAACTGAGAGCCCTGCAAAATTCTAAAGGGATGTCTTGTATAGAGGAGTAACACGCTGGCTGCTGAAATATTCATGTTCTCATTGATTGGTCTAGAAATAGCAGTAATGATACAAAGAACAGCAAAGTGAATAAGAAGAACCATACAAACCAGGACACTGTTTTGCAAGGGATCATCATATTATTTAAGGACCTTGGTTCAAGAAATGATGTAATCATTCTTGATTCACTGAAGCATTTAACCAACAGCTTGAATATAAGAGCAAATTCTGGTTCCAACAAAGTCAGTGATGATTAGGCACATGATTTATGCTAAATATGTATATATGCTTTTCAAAGAATAAAGAAGGCTTTATGAAATAAGGCCTTTTTCAGGCAAATAGTGGCCAAATTAAGAGATCTGGGAACCAGATTTGACAGACGTGAACAGGGATTGAATACAAATATTCAACAACAGGCTGTTAATGGAGATTCAATTTATGATTGATTTGAAGTTTTTTGGGTTCAGCAACGTTCCATTTGTTGAAGGAGAGTACAAGGACATACTATTTATCTATGTTCAGATTCATGGAAATAAGACCTAACATATTCAGTATAAATCATGGTAAACTGTCAGGATGAAAATCACAGAGAGTGTTTTTAAGATCATTCTGCTTCAGACCAGTCATTAAGCTGACACACATTTCATTTCAGGTCTGTACTTTTAAATACTTATAACAGCTGTGTGCAGAAGATTTATGGATTTTAATTTACAATGTATTGTGAATAATGAGCACTGAATTTTTAATATTTTTGTGTATGATTCTCCATTGTACTTTATAACATTAAAAAAGAGAGAAATACAGGCAGTCATTCTTTTCCATTTTAAATCCTTATTTCCACCAAGAGTATTTAGACAACTGATTGGTGTCTAGAAAAAAAACAAAAAGTAAACAACATTAAAGGTTTTTTTTTTTAATACATAATAAAAATGAGATCAAGTTTCTAGCAAAAGCTATATTATTTTTAAATACTTTGATTTCTCACAGTGAGCCACTGTAATGAAGGTGTTAAAATGAAGTAATACATTGGCAAACGCGATGTTATGCATATCTTTAAATTACACTAAACTTTTATAATCTTTAAAACATGATATAAAGACCTGAAAACCAGGGAGAAGTTAGTAATGATGAAACAATAAACCAGAATGTAGATCTTATATATTTTTTAGCTATTTTATTTCTTCTAGTACTATCATAGGCTATGCCTATTTGCTATGTACTCTTTGCCTACTTGAGTAATCAGAGGTCTAAATAACGAGACAGGAGAGGAAAACATTTTTAGTGGGGCACAGACATTCTATATTAATACTTTTGATTAACGTACTTTTATTTTTCTATTAATGGCTTAAATGCTATGAGCTTAGTACCCTAGAAAGAAAAAAGAAAGTAGTAAGAATACTATTTCATTTCATTTACTTTGTTAAAAAGTAGAGTACAGACTGCGTAAGAGAAACATGGCTTCCCAAATGAAAATCAGAACATAAAAAGGTAAAAGAAATGAAATGACATAAATGATTTTACTAGTTTATGTGTACTGCTTATTAGAAAAACATGTGTAAAAAATGCATCTGTATAAATAAGTGGGTGAGCACACTATGAATTTTAAAATATGTTTACAGAAATATCTTAATTATTTGAATGATTTGGTGTGGCTGCTTTGCTTAGCAAAAAAAAAATCAGACACAGGTCAGTTTGGCATTTCATTACTCTTACACTACTTAATTAATTACAAGGGCAAAGTTAAGATATTAAATGACAACTATATCACAAATTGCAACTGTCATTTAAATGGGTCAGAAGATAGCCAGTTAGCAACAAGGAATCCTGGAGAACTTTCACCTGTACTGGGATTTGGTCTAAGCAGCAAATAGGAAGTTGGAATTTTTCTTGACAAAGTTAACGAAGGAAAATAAGATATTAAATTGTGCCTTTACTGAATCATCCATCAATTAACGACAAAAGGAGCAAAGAATGACTAGTTTGGGCGCTGTTATTTACACTGCAGGTGTCTGAAGTGAGATGGATACCAAGAAGTCTGCTGACTTATCCATTGCACAACATCATATCTAATAACAACATACTGCAAACATGTTTTAAAATAGTAATACATATATATAAATCTATGTAAGTGATATATATATCATTTTGATTAGTCCTCCTTTTGGTTGAAGAAATGGATAACTTTGCGACTAATATTTACTCCAGACAAGCAAAATAACTCTATCTTACCCTAAAAGTCTTTATCTGAATTTCCTTCTCTTCCAATTACCAGTGTAAGATGGTTTCAAATGTCTCTAAATGAAGTGGTTGGGTGATTACAGATACGTCTGCAGAAATACACATCAAGGAGCTGTTGTTCTTTGTCATTGCTGGATCTTAACTTGAGAATCTTTAAAAAGTTTAAGACGGACATATCCACTAATTTTCTTCTGCTGTGCCTGTCATGATGCTTTATGGATCAAATTGCTCAGTCCATTATGAATGGCAGCGTACATTTCTGAGAGGGATATGACTGAGAAGTGAACTGAAAGGCATGTTAAAATCAGGAAGCCAGAACCAAGAACTGAAACAAAGGAAGCAGTGTGCTATTGCCTACATTCCACATAATTTGTTGTTCATGTTCAAGTCCTTGGAGACATGAAGGGATTATTTTTGTTTGGTAAATATATAGATCTATACACACACATTGTATATATGCATATATATGCACATACACAAACACATATATACATACACATATTACACAAAGAGTTTACCTCTGAGAAGAAGCTTAATTCCTGTCTTTGAATAAGTGTTTTATATTAGAGAGTGTTGAACTTGGTAGCCTCATAGTGGTGAGTCTTCCTCAAATCAAACCTGCACTGACGACGAGGATGAATTCCCAGTAGGCACACACACAAATACACATATATATCTGCATGCATGGCTGGCCACACAGGTCACTCTAGACAGACACATTCAGTACTCATACAAGCAGCATCAACAGTCTCATTCTGTTCCCTTCTCTGTCTGATTAGGAAGACGATACAACAGTAGGACTTGTACCTGTGTAGGTACCAAGTGGGTCCCTCCAGCAGCTGGGCTGAGATCCCCAGTCCAGCCAGTAGATGACCCTGGTTCCATGGTCTCCCCAGTTCCTGGCAACAGAAGATCTTATCTCCCAGGGACAGCAGTCCTACTCCACCTGCTGATACAGACACCCTTATATACACCCACTGGTACTGACACCCACACAAGAACTATGTGCTTCAGCAACTGTACTTAGACACACAGTCCATCCAGTAGGTTATTCTGGATTTTTGCTGCCCCATGTTGCCTGATGATCACGCATGCAAGCACACGCACACACATTCACACAGATGAGTCTCAGTGGATCCCTATGGAGGTCCAGTTGGCCTGGACTCCCTGTTCCCTCTGGTAGCCAAATCTACTGTGTTCTCACACTCACACACATGAACATTCCTGTCTGACAAACTTGTTCACCAGTTGCATTTGATATTTTCTAGTGATCACTCACTGATTTGCATGTTCTGACCTGTTTCGGTTGCTGGGACTACAGCCACAAGCGGGCTGAGACCTGTGGTCCCACTCCTGTTGTTGACACTTAGACTTCCATACACACACATCTGCATACAAGAGAGAGAGTCTCAGCCATGAAAATTGTTAGAAATTGAATCTAATACAAAGCCAGATAAGCTGATCATGATCAGAACACAGCCAAGCAAACATATCAGCCAGCCCTGTTTACACTTGGCTAATCATTTCCATGCATTTAGGCCTCTACTTCCCCATGTTCATTCTTCCTGAACCCTCCCTTTCCCTGCTTTTGATTCCTGCTCTAAACTTCCCATAATAAAACTTGCATAACAAAAAGTTCTTCCCCATATCCTACCATGTGTTCCATACCCATTGTATGTTTGATTATACAAGGAACATTCAGCAAAACCATCCTAAGAATTCAAGGTTCTAACTCTTCTCATGAAAAGTCAATAAGATATAGGCTTTGGAGCTGATATTAAAGAAGAGTCTTAAGTGTTATGTTGTTTTATGCTTTTATAATTTAAGGTCCCAACTCTGTGAAATTCATAACCTTCAACAAGATACTGAAGATGAGATAAATGAGATTCTGTCTCCTTAGCCTATATCTATATATATATATGGTTTTTTTCCTTATGGCAAGAATAACCCTAGAGAATTTCAATTTCTTTAGTTTCTGTAATGAGAACAAGAATTTAAAGCCTTTAAAGGACTCCAGAATGAAACCTAGTTCCCTTAAATTTTCCCACTCTGATCAGGAAGAGAAAGACAAAAGGAACAAGGGCTCCTATTTCACTTGGAATACTTAACTGAGGCACAAATTCAGCAAACTGGAGCCCAATTGCTTTTCTAATACATTGCAAGCAAATAGTAAGACTCTTGCACCAAGATTTGCTACAGTACAGTGAGTACAAAGAGAACTCGTGTAGGTAGAAGAAAAAGTGAAAATAGGGCTTGCTTTTTAGCCCTTTTATCAATGGTAATGAGTTTCTTTTATCACAACACATAATTGCTCTCAGGACTCTAGACAAATTCCAGCTCATACATAGAGATAAATAATGGAAATGAATTCATTTTAATCAATTTTTCTACTGCATGTCCTATCTATTGATCTAGAGTCATATTGCTAACTTACATATTGAGGCTGTGGTAGGTCCAAACAGGAAGCATGAGGCTCTGAATGGTACAGCCCATAGAGAAGGAAGTTGGTTAATGAACTCCTGGTGCACCACAGCCAGTGTTACCACACTGTGGTTTTGCTGTAGGTTGGGGGAATACCTAATGACCCCATGAGTGACAAGTCCAGACAAAGGCAAATGAAACTGCAGATCCCTATCACAGATATCTCCATGCTGTGGAGCCACTCCCCATAGAGTCACCTCTTGATATGCATGCTGCAATTGAATGAGACCATTCAATTCTGTGTCAGTCAAAGGTTCTGTGTAACCTTGGCCTGGCATTGTTTGATTAGTTATAACATACCTTTGTGTGGGTTTGGCTTATGCACTGGACAACCCACCCATCAGTAGGAACTTCCCTGAAGGCGACTGTCAGGAAGAGCACAAATCATCTTGGTGTAGCTCTAGTATGGTGAGAACAATCCAGGCAAAACTATAGAGGAGTGATGGCCTCAAAGGGACAGGGAAAAGACGAGCATGGTCAGCAGAGCCTGCATCTGTGGCTTAACAATAGAGCTTTGATATGTATATGTATTTCCAGTTCTGTTTTATTTCTAGCTTTGCTATGCTTTCAGTTTTCCTATAACCTCTTATCTCTAACAAATTCTTATACTTGACAAATGATGATCTCTTGAGCTCAGTATGACTAATCCCAGAATGTGAAAGAATCCCACTATTAGCATGCTACAGTCTGGCCTACCAACTTTTGCATTTAACATTGCATCTTCTTTCTTAAATTCTTGAAAAAGAACATGAAGAACATTTTTGCCCAGAATATCTTAAAGCAATGGTCAAAATGCTTTCTACTTTCTCAAAGGAAGAAAGCTCTGGGCTCAGGATGACAGGGGCATATAATCTGGGTCTCCTGTTTCCCAAGTGAAATAAATACTTTCACTATTAGTACCAATATTATTGGTACTTACGTAATATTCTCTGGTTCATTCACAAATGAATTTCTGGACATTTGGCCCACAAATAGTTAACAGTGGTCTGCCAATACTCTTTTTTTTTTTTTCCATGTATTCTAAGCATTTCCAGTATTTGCTCCATTTTTGTTTTGTGCACCCTTTCTGATGACTTTATTTATAGCATTTAGGATAATCAACCTATTCCAATTTTAATTTGCATCTATTTAAGATAAATTGCTTCAGCTAACTCCTAATAACTGATCATGCCAAAAACTAGAACTATTTGGTACCTAAGCACCAAAACGTTGGGCAAATAACTCTTATCCTTTACTTTCTGTGTCAATGTAAGAGGAATATCAGTCAATACCTTTGGTAGTACTTATGCTCTTTATAACACTTAACTGCTGAACACAGTTAAGTGTTATAATTCTGTCCGCACTATGAGAGATCATAGAAGAATGAATTTATTGGTAAGACAGAAGATTCAAATGAAATGCCTGGGGCAGGGAAAACAAGTTTGTTCTATTTACCAAAAGCGCAGCTGATCTGCTGCATATGCCTTGTCTGTTAGGTATCTGCCTGGATTAAAAAAGGTCAGAAATGCTGTCTGTCAGCATTAATATGAACCATATGAACTGTATCATCCAGATTTGGGATTTCCTTTCCTTTCCTTTCCTTTCCTTTCCTTTCCTTTCCTTTCCTTTCCTTTCCTTTCCTTTCCTTTCCTTTCCTTTCCTTTCCTTTCCTTTCCTTTCCTTTCCTTCCCCTTCCCCTTCCCCTTCCCCTTCCTTTTTGCTTCCTTTCCTTTCCTTTCTTTTTTTCCAGTGGAGTAAAACCATCCATAAAACCATAAAAATCCATAAAACCATTTCTGTTGTATATCAGAAGACAAGCAGAATCAGGATCATTGCTTCTTAATAAATGTAAATAAATAACTTCATATAATTTATTTATCACCAGTTGTTGTGATATTAAGTTACAAAATGCCTACCATAAAAATATCAAAAAATCTTCAAGTTACATGCATGAAATAAATCCCTAGTTATTTCAGGCTTGTCTGTTTAATTGAATACTTGGCACGCATATACATTTTGCTAGTGTGCCCCAGCAAAACAATATTTGTAATAGTAGAGCTTAAATTACTTATGGAACATTCTATTTTTTATATGCCGCACAATTCTTCTACCCTGGCAAAGAAGTATCATTTGAAGTGGGCTTGAAAAACTCTTTCAGATGATTGACAGAGTACAAATACGATGTGCAGAACAAAAATTTCTGTGGATGTTTCGTAAGGTATGTCCATGCAGCTGTCAAATTTGTAAGGACCATTCTTTCTTGAAGAAATAAACAAAAGTAATTAATATCTGGCTCAAAGATTGTACATTGATATGTAATTTCAGATATATTATATATTATTTCATTAATGCAAAGTTTATGCATCCACATTGGGTAGATATTTGTATCAATATTACATCCGACTTAAAAACCTCCAAAGATAAAATTACCTTTCATAGGTGAAGGAAATTAGCTGTACATTTTTATAATATGCAATGTCTCCTTCTGCTAAACAGTGTATACCCTTCTAATGGAGGTATGGATGTATGAAGTATGGATGTATGCTGTAAAGGGCACACCAATCTTCAGGCTCTCAGAGGCTAGTGCATACACAATGTAGGTACAATTCAACAGAATTTGTGTGTATTTCTGCAACAATGAAAAATCAAAGGAAGGAAAACTATTTTGTAAAGACAGGCAAATGGGATTATTTTGTCATCACTAAAATCAACGTGGAAGAAATTTTGACTCTATTTTAAATGCAGACAAGGTGAAAGTTCTTTAAGAAGATGAAAATAAATCTTAGCACTGGCAATAAATAATCTTACTGGAACTTATTGTTTTGTAAAGCTATATGAGTGGTATCATACAAATCACTTAGGGGTGATTTTTTTCTGCTTTGAAAATGCTTGAACATTATAGGTTCAGAAGTTCAGCTTAAATTTGAGCATTAGTAATTACACTTTGTCCTCGGGGAATGCTTATGAAAACAGGGAGCTAAAATGAAATAGTGAGTCAAGTAAAAGCATAGCTTAAAAATAAAGATGAAACAGGCAGAGAAGCTCAGAAATAATATTTTTTCAGATTGTGAGTTCCATCTTATTTCACAGGCTCTCTATTTTGTTGTGACCTTCATTTGATTTTTCTACGTCATGCTAAAATTTCCTTTGGGCTTTGGAACAGCAATTTTATGGTATAAGTTTGGCATCAAATAAAAAGGTTGAGAAATGGTGATGGAACAATCAAGAGTTGTTAATGATGAATGACTCATTCTCCTGAAACTATGGGTTTTCGACTGGACCATTGACTTTGAATGACATTCTGTATAAAAGTCAGAGGTTGCAGTGGAGCCTGTGATTTCCCCAGTGGAAATATATAGGGATATTGCTTTCTAAACAAGGGATGGATCATTATGACATGGAGGAAAAACAGGTCAAGATTCTGAAGAGCAATCAGCTCCGTTAACGATTTTGGTTTTTTCTCAGACTTGTAACCCTATAGCACCATACAAGCTGAAAGCACCTGAGATTAAGAATTGCTTTTACAAGCCTGCTCTCATTGCCTTCCTATTAACTGGACTTGAAAGCTTTAACTAGAACTGGAATTTGTGGAAAAAGGCTCTAAGCAATAAGAGCCTCAGGAGAGCAGTGAAATTCCTCTGAGGGCATAAAGTTGCTAAAGAGTTGAGAGGGGTAGACTTTCCAACGAAGGAAGTCTGCAGCAAGAATTTGAAAGCTTGTCAGAAAATACTTTCTATACATGGATTGACACACAGTGGTGATGACTTCCATCAATAAAAAGCTATTCAGTAAGGTTAGAAGTATACTGAGAGAGATTTATATAATATTTAGGAAATGTTTTTCTGTCACTGAGACAAATTAGATTTGTGTTTATTTTGCACTTCTTGTTTTGTAGCTTTTGAATCGCCCATGACAACAAATGCCTTTTAAATGATTAAAGGAAAAAAAAAGGATCTGTCATTCTAAAATTCTGACTTTACATACTATTTAATAACGAGGCTTGTATTTATTAGGAAAAATGACAACAAATTATCTATAAAGTAACTATATGAGTGATTAAAAAATTAGCTTTTTTTTTTTTTTTTTTTGTAAACAGATTTGTGCTAGATACACAGGTTACAGATTTGTGCTAAATACACAGATAGATAAACAGATACACAATTGTGCTAATAGTGTATCTTTGAAACCTGTATCTTCCACATGTTGATTAATACCTCAACTATACGAACAGGGCAAGACAAACATACCATGATATTTCATCCAAATAATTCCTTCTGGGAGCAGGGAGAGGTTTTCCACTTCTACACAATTAAAATATTCTTCCATAAGAATTTCCTCAGGAACAAGCATGTAGGGTATGCATAGGCTTTAAGCACTTGACCTTCGCTTATTTATTTTGTGTGTGCGTGTGCATGTGTTTTACTACTTTAAACATGATAGTTTCCAAGTAACTAGATTTTCCTTGTTATCCCTCTCCCACCTTGAAGGCTGTTTTAGGTCACCTCAACTAAAGCAAGTGACAGTTCTACACAATTTCAAAGGCTGTGATGAGTACTGGCATTTAATACAATATTGAGGAGCCTTCCATGTTCAAAAATATCCAATTTCTCTTTTTTTTCATTCAGAATATAAAATATGCTCTATAGAAGCATAGAAACAGAAATAGTGGTTCTAGTAGACTTTAAGTAAGAAATAAGAAGTAAGAAACAAGAATTCTAAGACTACAGAGAGAATTATAAGAAGATGGTCATGTATCTGCATGTTACACCAGTTTGAAACCAGTTGTGAGAGAATTGCTCGAGAAATGGGAACTTGGAAAAGAGCCTTATAGAAGGTATGGCATTACAGAGGCTTGCTTGAGATGAGAGACAGTTACCACTTCCAGGATGATTGGTATGTGCAGAATTTACTTCTCCATGATTCCCTTGGCAACACAATCTGTCCTCCTAGCACATACTAAAAAGAGTAAATGAAGAGTGGAGCAGAATGGAGACACCATGGCCAAACTTCGTCGGCTTCCCTGTGAAGGGGATAATATGATGGTGCCATGCAGCTGATGAGTGAATGGAGGGTAAAGCGGAGTGAAGACACCGCAGCCAAACTCTGTTGTACTCCCATTTTTTAACTAATTTCCTAAAGGTACATGCATCTTTCCATATGATTGGAATTAGTTGTTATAATTATGTAAAAAAAACAGTGTGCACTCTGATCATAATATGAAATCAAGAATACAGAACTATATATAATATTTTGAAATTTAGCGAAGATAAACTTTTTTTTTTCTCTCTGCTCTTTCTCTCTCTCTGTTCTATGCTGTTGGCTGTAATATGAGATAAAAATTTGCATGGTTGCTTTCTCTCTCTGGTGATGTTGAGCCACAGGAAGTAATTAACAGAATGTCAGCAAAATAACTCACTTTTTATGAGACCATAATATATATCCATAATATATATCCATATATTCCTAACCTTGTACTGACCTTAAAATGTCATAAATTAAGATGAAATTAACCTGATTTGGTTGTGTAAATCAGGCAATGAGCTCTTTGGGGCATAGATTCATTTGATGTGTCAGGTGCATAACTGAATGTTAATAAATACAGTGCTCATTTTCCTGTAGTAGATCTGATATTCTAAATTTAATAATTTATATTTTATTTTTTTACATTTTTAATTTACTGATCCAAATTTATTTCAGAAATTAAGTCCTCTAACACCAATCTTCATGTATATTTTTTCCACTAAAATTAAAAAGAAGATTATCTAAGTTAAAGGACATTATTTGTACAAGGTGCTTACGTTGGTTATGAATAAATTTATATCAGAAATCAGAAACAAAAAAATTTCCAGTATGAAAAGAGTATAATTCTATTACAATTTTCCTGCATAAGAACTATGCAGGAAACTAAATTATTTCAAAATAATGCTTTCTTTGAAAGTATCTACATGAAAAATGGCTGGACACAGACAGAAGAATATTTGAATCTCTTATGCTTCTAATATTCTCTGTTCAAGATGTCAGAAAAGAATTTGCGTCTGTACCAGATTACTCAAGAATGTTGTGTATGTATGGGATTATTTTTACTTTCTCCATACTGTGACGCATAGCTGACTTCTTTCATTATCTAGATATATTCACCTGAGAAATTCCTAGATATTACAAAAAAGTAAAAGTCACATCCTTATCTCTTATGAATTATCCTTATAGTTTTCTGTTTGTTGTTGTTGTTATTCTTTTGTATCAAAATGTTCTGTATCATATCGTCATGTATTTGTATTCTGGCAGTGAAAAATTCTACCGTTCCTGTAGACTTTTCTGAAAGCAATATCTGTTGCACCATTAAATATGATTGCACGATTCTTTTAAGCCCCTTGAAGGCACTGAAAATAAAAAGGAAATTAAGAAAATGTTATTAAAATAGGTGGCAGTCAGTAAATCCTAAAGAGTAGTTAAATCTAGTGATGAATGTAAATTTCCAGAAAAGAATTTAATTTGTGGTTTTAAGTTGAATACTGTGATTAGAAAATTCAAGCAACAAACAATTCACATTTTTTGGTGCCATTAACTACTAACACATTATTTTCTAAAATGTTTTGACACTTTGAAACTTTTAGACTCTTGCAAAAGTTGCTTAAATAAAAGAGCTATATATGTGCTATATATGTGCCCCGTATCATACACAATATGAATGGCAGATATGATGTAGGTGCCCAACTGGATATACAGGAGCACTTTATCATTTCCAGGAGATGTTTTTATAAATAGTTTGAAGCCATCTAATTTACTTTGGCTGATGTTACTTAGTATATGTCTTGATGGGTCATGAAACACAGAGTTCCCATTTTACAGTTTTAATCAATTGTTCATGTTCATTATTTCATCACTTCTTTTCTTTTGATCAAGCAAAAAAGAGAGATTTCTGTGAGAATTGTTTACATATACTTCTTTTTAACACTGAAACACAAAAATTTAACAAATTATGACAATGACTGTCTATTGCATTTTTATTGCCTCCAATATGACCATAGAGACCATAAAGAAATTCCATACTTTCCTCTGTGTCTCGTTTATTCTTGAATTGGATATATGAATTTTGATTACAAAATAAATAAATAAATAAACAGCAATAACCGGTGGACTATAGCTATGTTTCAAATGTTTTGAAAGCTTCTTTGTGGTTCTGACCTGATATGATACACTGTCCTAGCTCTTATGCTTGCTGTCTTTGCTCTTCTTTGTAGTTTGTTCTGTTTAGATATCTTAACACATCGTTGTTAATTATTTCAAACATATTTTTACAACAGTGTTGATGATTCTTTTGATGTTTCTCCTCATAATTCTAGTCAGAATATCTCTAGTCTTTGTTTCCTTACTTCTTACTTATCTTCCTCTGCAGGATCTCAATTGCCACAAATAGGGTTTGTCAATCAGAAAATTCTCTTGAACTCAGATACTTTGCAATATGGTCAAATGACATTCATGAATACTATCTTTTAATTTATGCATTTTGAAGAGGCAAAAAAAAATATTTTCTTTTTCATCAGTGTGACCACAATACTAGAAGACATTACTCCCTTTTCTTGCTAACTCTTTGTTATTTATTACTAACCTATAAACAAAGCACCAGCTCCTTTGCAACCAATTACAGAAGTAATGCATTCTCCAAAAGTTAATTGGATTAGCAAATTCATTACAACAAATTACTCTTGCCTCTTCATTTGCAGAAACTTCACAATATCAAAACCCAAGCATTGGACAAGGACTATGAAATAGAACAAAACTTTCAATTGACAAACTGAAACTTTAAAATTAATACAAGTTCTGACCGCTGACTGACTTAGTCTTTTGTCAGAATGCAACCTCAGTACTCCTTGGGCCAAAATACTACAGCACTTGGCACATTATTTTATTGTTAACTATTTACTACTCACTGCTAACATGCATTTGCATTTGTTGTAGAATTTGTAATACTTACAAATACAGAAAAACACAGAAAAAGCAGAGTTGCTGAATGCCTTCTTTGCTTCATGTTTACCAAGGGCAGCCCTTTAGAGTCCCAGGCCCTAGGGACAAGAGAAGAAGCCAGTGGAGAGGAAGACTGGCTCTGGATAGAGGAAGATTGGGTCAGAGAGCACCTAAGGAAACTCGATACCCACAAATCCATGGGCCCTGACGGGATGCACCCCAGAGTTCTGCGTGAGCTGGCAGAGGTCATAGCTAAGCCGCTCTCCATCATCTTTGAAAGATCCTGGAGAACGGGGGAGGTGCTGGAGGAAAGCCAGTCACACCTGTCTTCAAAAAAGGCAAGAAGGAGGATCCAGGCAACTACAGACCAGTGAGCCTCACGTCCATGCCCGGAAAAGTGATGGAATGGCTCATACTGGCCGTTGTCTCCAGCCACATGGAGGAAAAGAAGGTG
>NW_010583325.1:745401-771064 GCF_000705375.1 Tinamus guttatus
CGTCTCCAGCAGGTGGAGGGAGGTGATCCTGCCCCTTTACTCAGCATCTGGAGTATTGTGTCCAGTTCTGGGCCTCCCAGTACAAGAGGGATGTGGAGCTACTGGAGAGAGTCCAGTGCAGGGCTACGAGGATGTCCTAAAAGTATTATTAAATGTTCATTCTGAGGGAAATCAGAGTAAGGATTTGGTGCTTACATGAGCATTAAGCAATAACTTGATCCAAAAACTAATAAAGAGCTAAGAACTTGCAGTAAAGTATTAAGGAAACTATACCTAATTTTATATCTAACTTTAAATATTATATGCTAATTTCCATTTTAGCTGTCATTAGCACTATAAGAATGTTGAGGAACATATTGTAAATTAACATAATTTTATCGACAATTCCCAGTAGCTAAAATTACATTATGTAAATATTATAAATCAAGCACTTTTAAGGTTCATCAGGTATTTCTAGATTTTACTATGAAAACATGCCATAGGGTGATCTTAGAAGAGATTATATTCAAATAATCATTAAAATCTGAACATTTACCAGAAAACAAACAAAATTCTTTATTGTTAGTCTTTCTAAAGCAACCTAAGGGCAGCTCTTACTTCCTTTCTTCATTTTTTTTACCTTATTATATACAGAGAATCACTGCTCTCTGTTCACTGTTCCAAGTTACTAAAATTAGTGATTCTCCCCAACTTGCAACAGACAGGACAACAAATCTTGCAATCTTAGATAAGACTTCCCTCCAGACAAGTTCTCCGTTAATAGCTCTTAGAATTATACAAATTAATACAGTGTTTTCTCCAAAGGAAGTATGGGGAAAACAACAGCAATAGAAATAAAAACTATCTATCTATCTATCCATCCATGCATCCATGCATCTGTCCATCCATTCCTCTATTGCTCTGTCCTTCTACCTATCTATCCTACCTCCACTGTGAATCTGGAAAATTTGGAAAATAGTGTTCAGTAAGTGAAAAGCTTTTTCTCTTTCTAGAAAAGTAAGAGACTGATGCCTGTGGAAGTTTCTATAATCATTTATGTGAAGTGCAACTTTCCTTTGTGATACACACCTTATAAATTACCTCAGAGCTCACTGACAGCATCTGAGCCCTATGCATTTTCCTTTGGATCTGTATTGACAGTAATTGTATAGGAATGGCAATGGGAGTAACTCTGGCATTGAAAAGATTGCAGTGAATGCCTAGACATAACAATAGTCACTCTCCACAGGAAGCAAGAGTTGAAAATGATACACGTATCTGTATGCATAAATCTATCTATACATGGGGATATACAGATATAAACACATGCATACAGACATATTTTATATGCTTCCCATCATTTCTTGTCTCAGAATATGTGAAGATCCTGACAGCATCTTACAATTTGATTCAAAGGAAAAAAGCCATTCTGTTACACTGGCTTGTTCACAAATTGTTAGTCCCAGATATGAATTTGAGGGGAAAATGGTAAAGCAAGCTTGTAACACACTAGTTTGGACTAGTACTGTTCATTTTCAGAATTCAGAGATGAAGGAGATATTTAAAAAGCTTTTATGTTCATGTTTATGAAATGACTAGGGAATGCACCTACTTTCTTAGGCAATTAATTATTCAAAACTTGTAACAGATGATGACATCAAAACTTGAATAGAGTAATATGAAAGCTAGTATCATTAAAAACACATGGAATGATTGCATGCTATGTAACATTTCAATCAAACCAACTATAAAATTCTGTGAGATTTACTGCTGTTTTATAATGGCATTTGCTTAAGATAAATATGTTATAAATAAGCTATACTCTTCTCAGATTGTCTTTTAGCAACAACAAAATTCAATTAAGAATCCAAGGCAAAATGACTGAGTGAAATACTTATTTACTCAAAGCAAGCAAACTACATGCGTAAGTAGGAAGACAATTCTAGAATACAATACTATGCCTGTTCTCTGGAAGAGGATAAGTCTTACCCCAGATTTGTGCTTTGTGTATATGTATGTGTGAAAATATATATATATATGTTTATATATATATATATATATATACAACCTCTGTGTCTCCTCAGTACAGTTTCAAATATTTACTCTCACAAAGACATCAAAGTTTAGATTTAAACCTGTTTTTCTAGCTTCCACATAATGTCATTCCTCTGATGTGAAGAAACCTATGCATCATTTTACTCCAGAAACTGGACTGATCCAAAATATGCAAGAATTGCAGTGATTTATGATGCAATGCTTAACTCAAACCATCATAGTTAAATCTCTTTCTTCAGACAATATCCTGTAAACAAGATCTTCATCAAGATCTTGCTCAGCAATAAAATACACACACACACACATATATATTTTAAAAACTCAGATTTTTTTGATATGAGTGAAAACTTTAATTTGTTGAAATTTGTGAATTTACAAAGATATATCCTATTAGGCTAGTCAAAATATCCTGTCCTCTGTGTTTCTTTGACTGCTAACAGCAACAAAGGGAAGAACTGTAATTATTTAAATAAATGGCCAAACAAAGCAAATGTTGCCTAATGTGAGAACATTCTTATTGATGCTTTGCTTATCTTTTTAAATTCCCAGAAGGTTTTTGAAAAATGTAAATGGCATAATAATATAACCACCGATATTAATTTTGTATGGAGTAGCACAGCAAGAATCTTGCTCCCCATGCAGATTCTAGGTATTCTTCTAATCCGTCACTGAGTACAGCAACAGGATACTCCTAAATTTGTTTTCATATAAAGGCATGCTTTGACCTATATAATTTAGATTGTTAGTGAGCTGTATTCTCAAAAAAAAATGCAGATTACATTGACAGAAAACACAGTCCCATGATTGAGAAAATAAATTTTATTATAAAATTTACAGTCATTTAGTGAATGTAATGTCAAAAAGTAATTCAGAGCTTTAAGATCATACCTGCTAAAGGTTAACAATATTGCTTTTATGACATATAATAAAAATTATAGCTAATTTCATTCAGATATGAGATGAAAACCTCGGCCTGGTTGAATACTAGGTCATAGTGTCTCTAGACAAAGAAGTGTTGGTATAAGGCTTTATGTATATGTATGTGTATGATTGTGTAAGATTGTTGTCGCTTCCTTATAATTGTTGGAAATGTGTCACTATTTGTAAAAAATTGATTCAAGTCTCACCAGGCTGTAAGAGTGTATTGGAGATGGAAATTTCTGTGATCTGTAGCGTCATAAAAATCTGTGAGAAGAAGAGGCCAGACCTTGGGAAAGAAGATGTTTGCCTACCTAGGCTGAGCAATAAGGAGCAGGGATGCAGCTGCTCAGTCCGGTTCACAGGCAGCTGCCCTGGAAACCTGTTGAAGCCGGCCGCTCGGCCGGGCTTGTAGCCAACTTAACCACAGATGTCCTCCAAACTAGCTTTGGAGGCCAAACACCCAGAAATAAGGAAGAAGAGGAGGAAGGCAGGACCCTCAAATTGAGGGCTGGGACCCCCGACTGGCATGCGCGCCTGCGCACCTGGGAGGGGGAGAGTTGCGCAACTCCAGGCGGAGTTTGTCCACCCCCCCAGGCTGCCTCCTGGGTCGGACTGACCCTACGTGCCAGGATGCACCGGGCATAGAGAGGACAGTGCGGAGAGAGCGGGGAGAGAAGAAACTCCTGACTTTGAGGCCTACGCTGACTCCGTGGGAGCCGGCCAGCAACTCTCTCTCCCTGACCTGCCAGCTCGAGATCATGTTCGGGTCCAGATCGGCAGGTATCACCTCGTGAGTAGTTCTCCATACTTTGCTTCTTTCATGTGCTTTCACCTGAATAAATGCTTGATGTAGTCACCTCGTTCTGGTGTGATTATTGCCAAATCCCGAGCCCATCCAGAACAAAGAGCAAAACATAAAAAGAAAGATGACGGCGTAGGCAAGGAGAGTCCTGAGCTATGTGATTTGAATTGTAGTAATTGACCAAAATGCATAAGCAATGTTGAGAATTTGACCCTGATTGATTGCACCTCTCCTGAGGACAGTCGTATTCCCTTTGCTTATTTCTCTTCAGCCGTAAGATTCTTACTTTTTCACCCTTCTCATAGGCCTTTATGAGAAAGGTGTTTATGTTTGTCACTGCCTTTCCCATGAATTGTATTTTCAAATAAAGTGTCTGCTAGTATTTCATATCCAAAGAGATGGGGTACATATCTATATGTATGAACAGATCTGGTGATGTCACTTCCAGCATCACACAAACTCAGAAGTATGTACAGCTATATAAAACAAGGAACAGAATTTAAGATGAAGTCTTCTCCCCAGATATTTTTGGAATCCCTTGCTAAGTATTTTAGGATTCTGACTAGTCTAGTCCTGGCTGTTTCAACCAATCCTGTCCAATATTCAGTAAGTTTCTTTGCTCTGACCTGCATTTATGACTTTCCTTACCAGAGCTGGAAATCTAAGAGCTGGATATAGAAATATATCATTATTCTCAAATTATTTTCAAGATTTGGATTTGCGCTACTGCAACTTTAATAGTAACAGTGAAAAATCTATCACTGTATCAAAGATCCTAGTCACAGTAGGTGTTAGAAGATTCTAGGGAAAAGCATATGTTTTTAACTCATCATCAGTGGTACAGGATTTCGTTCTCTCAAATGAAAAAAAAAAACTTCTATTGTATAAGAGGAGAGTGAAATAAATTGTTCAATTTGTTCAATCTAACATTGAACATAATTTTATTGGAACAAGACTTCCATAACGAGGTCTTCCTAGCTGTGGGCAGTGTGGAGCTGCATGAAGAAGCACATTGGGAGTGATTCGGTTTGATATTAAGACACCTAAACTGAGATATCTATATGTAGGTGTTTATATACTGTGTAGATGTCTGATTTCCCACTATATGCTAAGCAGAAGAAGCTGGAGTAGTCAGTGAAACCCCAAGAAAGCTTCAATACATGTTAAAACAGACACTTAAGGGTCAATTAAACTGACTTCACATAGCTGCCTGGTTACACTGAGATGTCTTAAGTCATTCCACACATCCATGTAATGGTTGTGAAAATGCCACCTGACCTAGATCTGGGGTATTCTGCAAGAGCAAGTGGAGGTCAGGTAGCATATAATAAGGCTCTTTTACAAAGAGAATGTGTGGGCAACTGAACTGAACCCTCTCTGGACTTTTTTTTTTTTTCCCGAATTTGTCTGGTTTACGTGGAAAATAAATAAACTTTTCTAACATTCTGTCTTGTTCTCTTGAAGTAGCAACATATAATTCAATATTTCCCAGACTGACATGTAGTGTACCGGGTAGAGATTAAAAGGAAAATGTTTGACTGATGTGAGATGTTTGATGTGAGATGTTTGAGAGTGCAGATCTGGATGCAGTAATTTATGGGAGTCAAAAGGCAGTAGAATTTGTGATATCATTTCTACTACTTTTTGGAAATGTCCATGGAATAAATGATCACAGGAACTGTGTTTGTTTAAGATTTTTCTCTCAAGGGAGAAAGAAGATGATATCCCAAAAGACTCGTAGCTGACCAAGGCCACAAAATAACAGTGTGGAGCTTCTAGAGAGGGTCTAGCACAGGGCTACAAGGATGATTAGAGGCCTGGAACATCTGCCATATGAGGAGAGACTGAGAGCTCTAGGCCTGTTCAGCCTGAAGAAGAGAAGGCTGAGAGGGGATCTAATCAGTGTCTATAAGTACCTTAAGGGAGGCAGTGAGGAGGATGGCGCTGGCTTCTTTTCAGTGGTGGCCACCAATAGAACTAGAGGTAATGGCCACAAACTGAAGCATCAAAAGTTCCACAGGAACTTAAGGAACTTACTCTAATGCTGAACCATAGGAGGATATTTTTCTCATATTTGCTTCCCAAAATTCTTGATAATAGAATACTTCTCTAATTTACATATTAACATCTCTATTTCAACATAGCATTTTTATAGATATATCATCACTACTGAGTCATTTAATTAAAACACTCTCAAACATGAAGTGTTGATATAATTTTCAGATGTTTCATGTTTTGCAGTTTTCAACTATTACCTAATTTCTTACGCATGTGTCATATTATTAAATAATTAGTCATTGAAAAGAGTGAGATTTTCTGATTAAATCTTTATTTACATTCTTTCTTCATTTTTTTTCAGTACAAATGTGAAGTATGGGATTGTTCATATTGTTTGATATAACAAATTTATATTCATGTTATCTGAATGACTAATCAGTGTCATTTACACAGATGCTCACAGTACTGTATATTAATTAATTTTCAGTTATAAATTAAAGATTTGATTGGAAGATCTTATTACTCTTCTACATGTCAATTGACTTCATTTTCTCTACAGTGCTTTTCTCACACATTTCTAATATATTCATTTGATTTTCAATTAAGAAGAGAGAGACTTGAAAATATCATATTTCATTCACACTGATTACTGTGTATCAGGTCAAGGCAAAACACCAAATGTTCTACAACATTAATATGATATTTATTTGATATTTACAGTTATTTACATTTTAACAATGATTTAAGCAAAAATAAAGTATTTGCATATACTGAGGCATATTTCACTGAAATGAAAAATTTTGAAAAATCTCAGCCACATAGTTTTAAATTATCCCATCCAAAGTAATAGCCACACTATGTTCTCACAACTTCTGATAAAACTGGAGGGTTTCTTTCTGCAGACATACCAGAATGTTTTTGAATTTAATTACTGTTTTGAATTTACAGATGCTATTTTTTCATCTATAACATAAAATTTATAAAAGATATAGTAATCAAAATTGCAGACTATTTCTTAGTGTTAAATGTCATATCTAGTTAATATGTAGTACTATGCCAAGTAAAGTGAAATGGTAATATATGTCGAGAAGTAGGAGTAAAGTTTCCACAGCTTGCTATAGCTTTCATTAGTTTTCCTTATTTCAAACAATCATTTCTAAGATTTTTTTTAACTGAACATTCATAAAATAAACCCTTGTCTGCTATTCTTTGCTACAAACCCTGACAAATAGTGCACTTATGGTTTACCTCATGGTAGTTGAATGGTTTTTAATTTTTATTTTTCCTGTCTTGTTTGAGTCAGTCTGTGCAGCATGGAAGAGATCTGATGCTTACTTTACTCATCTGGGTTGCCATAGATTAATTCAAGTGAAATCTACCCAGATTGAGAGATAGTGTGTGATATAGTCTTCTATTTTTCCCCTAAAAGTAGCTAAATATGGTCAACTGGGATGTGCTTCTAGAAAACAGTTGTGCATGACAGACAGACAGCTATAGCACAGACATAAATGGCACAAGGCAAAGAGGTGCAGGAATTCTCCTGCAGTAGGAAGTGAATTCAAAACTGATGATCTGAAAGCTATATCTTTTTCTGATATTAAATCAAATAATTAAATATAATAATAATAATTAAATATTAAGTCAGGGCAGAATTCCAAAGCTTAGATCATCTTGAATTCATATTTAAGGTCCTCCTTATAGAAGGTATTCCGGGTCAAGAGTTGAGTGCAGCATTCCAATCTTTTAAACATTCATTAGGCGTGCGCAGACACTGGTTGAACTTGCTCCATGACTTTCTCCTATTTGTCAGTATACATATACCAAGAGTTATTCTGGTGAGTTTGTTCAAAATAGATAAATTTCTGGACAGGATTTTGGGACCAGGCAAAAAGTTTTATTTTTCAAGGATATGTTTAGAAGGGGAAGATTTGCATTTAGGCCATTTATTTAATCTTTCTGAGCCAGAAGATTTGAGCTGCCACTATTTACAGAATTGTCATATCTTAGCTTATTATTTTTGTGTACTAATCAAACATAGCTTTAGGAATTAGGAAATAATGACAACATTTTTTTTTTGTATTTATTTTAAGAAAATATGCTTGTGGGACTTATTTACTACAGCTTCTTTTTTAAAGTATACTTAACCTGGGTGTCTTTTTGCATATTTATTATTATTGATTTATATAATAAGAATGATTTTTATTTTTCTACTAAAATTTAGGAGCTTTACTGGCCTGGAAGTTGTACAAATACAAAATAAAAGGTATATTTTATATGACAGTTTAGTTTTTAATACAAGCACTAGTTGTTATCTGTACTTTCGTTGAGTGATGTTTTACCTGTTTGTTCCTCAGGGTGTAAAGGAGGAGGGGTTACAAGAAGGTTATTACTCCTTCAGGACACATCTGTGAAATGTTACAGAGCTGAAATGTGTTTGCCTTTAGAAGCATATGAGAAATCCAATTGAAAATAATAGATGTCTTCAGAGACCAAGTTGTTACACATGAACACATTAATATGAAAAAAAATCAATGAATGAATCTAACCAAAAGAATACCAAGATGTATGACATAATAAAAGACATGAATCCATGAAGGATGTAGTCATAGAAATAAAAGATTCACTTACAGTTACTACTGTTTAATAATTCTTTATGTTCTTCACTATGCTTCATCAATACTCCTGGTAAAGGCGGCCTTGGAGATTGATTTAGAGTATAAATTACAGATTTATTTTCAACCATTTTGTTAGAAACTCAGTGGTATTCACCTTTTCTGCTAGAAGAAATATACTGTGTTTCTAATATTATTGCTGCCTTCCAGATAAGGCTGTGTAATTATGCCGTTCTATACACACATGCAGAACTTCTAATTCAATGTTAATTCACAGGCAGATAAAGAAATAAGCAATACCATAAAGATCTCTTTGTATAGCATTTTTCTGTGTGTATAACAGCAGCCTTACACAAATAACTATTCACTTAGGCAAGTAAAAAATAGTTATACAGTATTTAAAAATTGTTCAAATATTAAACAACTCTTTCAAGCTAAATATGAGCCATCTGATGCCAAAACAGCATAATTATGTATAGAATCACATGGATAATTTGTACTGTTTCTGTATAATTTATTAAATATTCAGTTTCTTTGGCTGTCAGTATGGAATTTTCAGATTTTATTGAAAATACATTTTGAAAAAGAATATATTTTAAAAACCCTTTATTATGAAATAAACTTCATTTTTGATTACCTATTGTTTAAGAAATGTTAGTTACTTTCTTCTGAATAGTTTCCCGATATATAAATAAAACCACAGTGCATAAGAACAATTTGTTGAACCTCATAATTTCCCAGTCATTAAATGTTTGAATATTTTATTGTTTCTATTTTAAAGTGTATAGACTGATATCTCTCCGTTTGATTTTGCTGTATAAGTGTTCAAAGAGGTGAAAGATGTTAAGGTGACTCTTCTACCTAAGTAGCCACTATGTCTGTATGTCTGTATCTTTGACAGCTGAGTAGATAAAGATATGCTAAGTAGAAAGAATGATAGAGCTCTGTTATGGCTCTCCATACCTTCTACCTGTTTTAGGCAAGTTCAGGAAGTATTCAGTACTTTCCATATCTGTCTTAAGAGGTAGTCATGCTGTCCTATTTTGATCTCAGCTTGAGATCAATACCACATTTTCAATCTAATTCATGAAAAAAAACCTTATTAGTATTTTTCCAAATAGCAGTATTATTTCAGTGATTTATTCTTTTACATGAGTAATTACTAGCAGTTTTTTACACTTTGAATGGTCAATCTCATTTCAGTTAAGATTATTCCCAAGCAATTTCTGTTTGCTTTTGGTTTCAATTACTTCTTTGAAATTTTAACAGGTTTTCTAAAACATCAGCTTAAACAGTCTCCCAAATGCTTGTAGAACACTTGTGATTTGTCCTTTAAGTTTCTTGGCTTTTTACTTTTTCATTAATTGCCTGATTTTTATATATAGTTCCCTTTCCTGGACTAAATGCTAGGCATAATGCAAAACGAAATCAGAATTGTTCCATTCCTTCTGGGTTCTAAGATGATTTCTAAGAAATAATCATTTGTCTTCTCCAAAGTTTTACATCTACTTCTCAAACTGCTGAGAAATGAATTTAGCTTTTATGTGGATGGCTGGAATGCCTACTGTTTCTGTCTGTCCTAATTTTGCATCTTGGCCAGTCTCACTTAACATTTCTTGAGTACAGTCATCATCCTGCTGGGAGAGTCAGTAGTACAAACTTATTTCTACATTTTTATTTATGAATTCCAAAGATTCTGAAGAGTTTTGCTTTTCTGTAATATTTTGTTGTTGTTCCCCTTTACATAATCCTTCATATACAGTGTCACTTCCCTGTATTTCCTACTGTATCACATCTATCAGGTTAGCAGCCTGGCAATGCTGCAACCAGTTTTTTATCTTCCTCCTCACAGGTTTATAATATGGCTTTTTTCTCAGAGTTGTTAATTGGATGCCACGTTACGCCTTGGCGAGAATTCATAAGACTTTCATCGGCTCCAGCACTTCATATTGAGCATGCTGGCCAACTGACATTGCAGGAAGTCTAATTCACCTCTGTTATTTATTGCTGTGGTGCTCTTTATTTCCCTCCTGACCTTTTCAGAATTGTATTGAATATTCTTCTTTCGCTATCCTTACATCCCTTTCCTTGCTTCCTAAATTAAAGATATTGCTTTTTTTTTTCTTCTATTGCTGCTGCCTGTATTTAAGTTTCTATATTAAAATGGCAAGTGCATTTGAAATATTAAAATGTATATGGTAGACCTCATTTACCGGTATCACAGTATTTTTCACAAAAAGTTGTACAGAAATGTAGTATAACAATAAATTCTATTATATTGAGCTGTTTCATTCTGTTAAATGGGATGATGAGAAACTGCAGTGTTGTAAGACATGGCATCTATTTTCAATACAGTGTGTGAAATATTATCTATTAAGGGCTTACATGAACTTGTTTAAGAGGTCATGCAGTTTATATTACTAGCCAAATTTACTTTCAATTTATTTGGAAAATAATAAGCAATGCATTAATGGCATATCTTGACATTTCTTTGTTGACAATATATTGCTTCTTCAGTGGAAAAACTGGAGTTGTATTGAATTATTCTTGACTGGACACACATGCTTCAACATAGACCTATAGGATCGGACTTGTACTGCTAAACAAATTTCCGATTAAACAAGTTATATGTGAAGTCAAACACAGAAAGTGCTTCAGTCTACTGCATCAAATAAATAGCTAAGGTTAGTTTTGTAAACATTGAATATTTTTTACAGAAACGTTCAAAGAGTCTCCAAAAATACTGCTGCATTTGAAATTACACTTTAAATAACACTATCTATGTGAAAGGATTTATGACCTTCTCTATTCTATTGGCAGACCGAAATAATCACAGATAATATAAGAAAAAATATATGCAAAGCTTGGAAAGAGTGATCATTTTAAGTTTTGTTCTCCTGATATTAAACAGTTGTTGGGTTGTTTTTTTGTTTGTTTGGCAGTTTTACTATATGATTATATTTAAAGCTTGTTTGGAAACAGGATGTAAATTACTCTATGTAAGTATGTACACATATGTTTAAGACACATATATTTAAGATTATTTTGTTCTTGTTTTTTAGAGAAGCTAAATCTTCTATAAATATATAGAATGTATAAATGTATGGAATTTAATAACATATGACATCTTCAGTTTGCTTATAATCAAATCTAGAACCGAAGTTCAAGTTTCTCTAATAGGCGATTACTATGATTCTGCTTTGAACTGTTTCTGTGAGGGAGGTCAAAGAGGAAATACTAAAACTACCTGAAAATTGGCCTATGGCTATACAAAACAGGATAATAGAAAAAAAGAGTTTTGTGAGAATAGGTAGGAGAATAAGTGAGAAGGTCCTACTGCATATCGATTTTTAAAACCAAATGTTTACATATAACATTTTTAAATAACCAGTATGATCAATAAGTACTGTATATTTAGAGTACATTTTGAATATTTGGTGTATTTAAAGTTTTATAATAATGCATTCATGTTAGAATTTAAGTACCATCTCTTTAAATGCATGTATGATTATAAATGAAAATAAAATACTGTTCTATTCTTACTTGTCTAGGTACTATTTAACCCTAACATATTTAATTTTTATTAATTAACTTAATTTTCTTTAATTTTCATTTATTTACGTAAAGTTGTGCTTTTAGCCAAGATAGAAATGGATCACTTATAAAAATGTTATCTTACCTGAAAGCTGCAAATTATCATGTTGCTATCTCCCTTTATCAGTTCTGTTAAGTATAAATATGTTTTCTCCATTATTCTTCTCATTTTCTTTCCTTCTTTGTGTGTTTCTACGGTTGGAGTTAAGCTTAATGTTAGAAAAACAGTGCGTAAAATAGCCTTGAGCAGGTCCTTTTGGTAATTTCAAGTTCATGACTCATTGAGAGGTGATGAAAGAAGCTGTTGCTACAAGTGACTGCTGATATTTGGAAAATAATTGCAGGAACTAGAGTGTAGTAGGTATTCCAAGCCCACCCCAGAAAGGTTTGGATCAAATGCATAGCAATTAAAGTCTTTTATTTCTACTGGTGGTGTCTTTGAAGTTAAATTTCCCTGATTTCCTGAGAATATAACAGTTAAGTTATATTCTCAGCAAATTCAGCATGCTTAATGAACTCCTTGGGGAAGCCAGAATATCTGTAACACAATTAACTTTCCATTCTTATGTAAATGAGGAATTTCAGGGTCCCTGGTGAAAACCTGCTTTTTGGCTACAGTTAGCAAGCGTATGTTGTTAAATGACATATGGAGCCTTGAGCTGAAATTTAGATTTCACTAATTTGTGCTGTGACATGTGCAAAGCTCCTTTAGAGGAATGTGAAACATAGTTGTTTAAATGTATCTGATGAAATGAGGATTACTACTCCTGGCTAGACTGTCATCAGCAGTCTGATTACCTTTGCCTTTCTTTGGTCTTAGCAGAATGAGCACACTGACACACTTTTCAAGGGATATATTTGCAGTAATATTACTTTAGCTTTGAGTTTCTTTATTAATATTATCCAGCTGAGATTACTGATTTCAGATGGGAAGAGATTATTAGAGTAAATTAGCCTATATTAATGTTTTAGATTGTATGTGAGCATTTGTGTGCATGTAGTTAAGTCTATCTAATACCAAAAAGAGCTCTAAGTCAAGTAGATTAGTTCCTTGCTGCTAGTAAAGGGAAAAAAATAACATACATAAATTTTCTGAGAGAAATAGAAGGCTGAGAAAACAATATACAAAATGAAAAGAGAATGTTACAGAATAGCTCAAGCTTTATTGTAGCTAGTAAAGTCCTCCAAGATCTGCAGATGAAAGACCCGCTATAAATGCAAAGTATTATTGTCTCAGAGGAACAAAGCTATATGTCAGTTCCAAAACACTGAAGTACAATCAGGTAAAGTGATTTAGCTATAACCATAAAATGAGATCCCATTGAGTGCTTAATAACCAGCTTTAAGTTACCTGGGAAAATTCCTGAAGCCAAGTTAGGGCCTATCATTCCAAATTCTTTGTAACTCATAGGTGTCAAGGTGTGACTTGTAGGTCAAGTAGGTGTCTCAGTTTCACCTTCATGCTAACTGTAAAAAAAAAAAAAAAAAAAAAAGAGAGAGAGAGAGAGTAGCTGCTCTGCTCAGCAGAATATTAGGTAGCCTGAGTCATAAGCTGTTGGAGATGTTAATTATGAAAGTTTTTATAAGTTTTTAATGCAAAACATTGCCTAATAATGTCTGATATCAAATTCAAAATGTAATATGTAATGTGCAGTGATTTAAAAACAAAACTGATGTTTCAGGACTTTACCCTCTGCCTTTATGTTTGCAATATTGCCATATATGGGAAAAAAAGTATTGTGAACAAATAAAAATATGTATTCATCTTTTGAACCATCTTTCTTGAGTATGGCTCTTATTTGCATGTAATGCAAATGAAGCTACTTGAATACTTAGTAGGAAATTGCTGCAATTGGTGTCACTCTGCAATTTCATTTTGTACCTTCTTACCACAGAGAAAGACCTAAATAAAGTTGCCTAACCTACTGACATTTTGAATCTGTTTTGGACCTTCCATATGTTGATGAGATATAGTAAAGGAAAAATTCAGCAATAAAGATTGAATCTCAGCATGTAGATATGTACAGTGGTAGAATGACTACAGACGGGGTCATACTGATACATTTTCCATGTACAACTGCTTAAAGTATTTAGGCTATTATCACACATGTTGTGCATACTGCAGTAGAAAATGAAAACCACAGCTGCTTCTCTTCTGCTTTACTTAGCAAGGTATAATATCATGACAAAAAATAGTCTCATATGACCTGATATTTAAGGTCAAACTTTTAGTACAGTGATATGCAGGCAACTCTTTTTTGTTAAAAAAAAATCTTAGTAAAATATGATACCATCTCAAAACAATTCTAGGATTATATTTCCCACTGCTACTGATAGGTTCAGATGCTCAAACACCTGTGCAACCATTGATTTCATAAAACTCAGTGGAACTGAATGCAAATAAGAGTACAAAACACAAATGAATATGTTATTTTCATAATTAACTTCCCAAGGAAACCAAGGGGCATATCTGCTAATTTGTAGGTACTAAAATATAATTGGATCTGTCTGTCAACACTCAAAGCAATTCTTTATGTCATATAAAGAAATTTTGTTCCATCAGTCACCAATGTCCAATGTTATGGACTGCTATGGTTGAAAGGAAGGAAAGCTACCTAATAAGCCTAATAGCAAGCTGATCTCCTCTTCTTGCTGTTTCAGTATTCAAGACAGCTAAAATATGTACTATTTTCATGCTGTCATGCCCTCAGCAATATTTGCTGCTTACTCCATTAAACAGGAAAATGAATGGGAGAAACCAAAACTCTATTTTTTTCTTTTTTCTTTTTTTGTTTTCATTTTCTTTTCATTTTTTGAGGATTTTGGCAACTTATAGTCAAACTTTTACATCCAGCAGGACATTGCTAACTGCATCAGTGCATTGATGTATACAGTGCTTGTTTACATCAAAAGGATTCAAGTATATAGTCATTCAAATTCATTATCTTGCATTAGCTTTAATACGTTGGTTAGTACAAGTCACGAAGCGAAAGAAATGTAGCATTCAATGTTTTAAGATTTTGTGTTCTCTCCCTGTTCACGAATAATTCTGTGTTGTTTGTTAAAGGTTGATTAATTTATTCTTAACAGTGAAATATATTACTGAATGAAGAGTAAGGATTCTGTTCAAATAACCTAATTTTAGTAAATATTCAATCTAGTGCTTCTCTCTTTCCATTGAGATCACAGAATCACCAGAGTTGGCATTGGAAGGTACCTCTGAAGATAATCTGGTCTAACTCTGGCTCTCCCTGCTCAGGCAGGAGCAGCTAGAGCAGGTTGCCCAGGACCGCATCCAGTAAAGCTTTCAATATCTCAAAGGAGGGAGGCTTCGCAACCTCTGTGCAACCAGTTCCAGTGTTCAATCACTTTCACAGTAAAAAAAAAGGTGGTTTTTGTGTGTGTATGTTCAAATGGAATTTCCCATGTTATAGTTTGTTCCCATTGCATCTCCTCCTGACATTGGATGCCGCTGAGAAGAGTCTGGCCTTGTCTTCTTAGCGTCTTTTCATCTGATATTTATTAACACTGATAACATCCATCTGAGCATTCTCTCTGAGCTAAACAGCCCAGCTCTTCAAGTCTTTCCTTCTGAGACTTACCAGTCCCTTAACCATCTTTTTAGCCCTCTGCTGAACTCACTTCAATAGCTCTGTGTCCTTTTTGTACTGGGGAGCTCAGAACTGGACTCAGCACTTCCAGCTATGGCTGGAAGTAGCAGCCTGAATTGTTACTTCTGATGGTAGACATAGATATTATGGAAGATGCAGAACCTGCCTTTGTTTCTAATGAAGACCAGTCATGAACATCCCTACTCTATTCTTTCCAGATAGTTTTTCTACTTGGCAAGATTTTGGCAAAGACTCATACAAAGGATTAAGGAGCAGAGAAGAAAGAAAGAAATGATGAAGAATATATCTGTGCAGTGCTGATCTTTGGATGGAAATTAAAATGGCTGAAGAACTGAGACTAGCAGGGTGTTTTTTGAAATGAATGTCTCTTACTATCTGTGGATAAAAAAAAAAAAAGTTTGCCTTCAGGTATAAATGGGACCTAAGCTTTTCTAAGGGATTGAAGACAGAAATACAGAATACAGGCTACTATTATAATACAAACATATCATTATCAAGTCTTCTTGTAACAGTTAACTTATGCTTAGTGTCTCCATTATCAAAAGACAAACTTATTAACACACAGCACCATTTTGCCCTTTTCTAAGGTTAAGATTTAATTAAATATTCATTACCGTAGTCCATTGCAGAATCAAATGAGTCCTTCCTCAGTCCTCCTAGCTGAGGACTGAATGAGTCCTAGATTGTTCTAAGGTGAGACGCTTTCATGACAATCTCTTGAGTAATTCTCAAAGTGTATAGTACAGAAAAAGCAAAAAATAAAACAAAACAAAACAAAAAACCCACAAAAAAACTTTCCATTGTTAAAGAGAGACTGTTTTGAGATAACGATATAAATAAAAAATATATTTTTAAATGTAATAAGCAGTCTTTCATTTGAAAACAAGATAATGCATTCTGTATCACAGGATAAATAAGTAACGTTGTTTTTTTACACCATTCAATGTCACGTCAGCCTCTCTCAGTATAAATATTTCAGTGAAATTCTAGCTTCTTCTTGAAGGCATTTGAATATTTTTAACAGGCTAAATCTCTCATGAGTTGCCACCGTGCTAAGAGACAAAAAGAGTAGACAAAAGGAGGCGTAGAAGATGACTGTGATCATAATAAAAGAAATATATACCATAAAAAATTTTAGAAAGACTTGGCTTCCTACTCTCTACATTGTACAATTTTGTTGTATGAGCTGTAGCAGTGATTATGTAACACCAAGACTACACTTTCTTGTCATATGCTCTCATCAAGAGTATTTTGCTGCTTAAACAGGGAAATGAGTGGAGGCAGTCTCATATTTGTTTCAATAAGATGAAGCAATAGGGCTGTCTGAATGTTTGTTCATTTATTTGTTTTTGCTGGTTTGGCTTCTTATGGGGATATATGAAAGAGAAGTATATTAGTGATACTTTTCATCATACTGACTTAATTGTCACACTGGAACAAATTTAGGGTAAATTATTTTGCTACAAGACTGTATATAATTCAGGGCTTCTTGTTCATGTTTTGTATTCTGTAACTATGCTCTCTGATAGCCATATACTTATGACAAAAATGCCGCTTTGTTGCTGAATAGTCTATAAATGTGGACACACACATTAGAACCACAATTAAACTGAGGGAAAACTCAGCAAATGTGCTGTAGACAAGAAAAAGACCAGAATATCATGACAAGGATAAATACTTTGTTAGTGTCTTAACTACATGCATTAGAAAATATTTGGCTTCAAAGTCATTGAATCTCTTATCTTCACCTTCCAAGACTAATCTACTAAATACCCAGAAAAAGCTCACATTTTAGCTTTTTCTGGATGTTCATGATCACAGAACCATCTGAAAATAAAATTAAGTAAAAATCAGACAATTCTGTATGAATGATTTTCTCATGCATATGGAAGTGGACAAAAATGAAGTGCCTCATCCAGTGGCAAAGAAATGGGGTGCCACCCCTGAGAAACTGCTGCATTTCACCCTTGGCCATCTTTGAATAAACAACAAAAGAAATCAGATCTGTAAATTATGTGGACTGGCTTATTCTGGGAGGAAAAACAAAAATCCGTTTATGATGCAGTATACCACCTATAGTAGAGTTCTATTATCAGTTCCTTGTCAATGAAATAATAAAATGAAATAATTATCATTTTTCTTTAAAGCTGTTTACTGTGAACTCTGCATAAGGCAAAAGTAAAAATAAAAAAATAATAAGAAAGAATTCTTATTTTGCTGGCCATTTTTGTTTATCTATATATACAGTAGACCAATAGACAAGTAGCAGCTGCTTCTTTGCTTACACATGGAAGTTCAAAGGGAACTAGCCCACATGACAAATAAAGAAATAGAAATAGTAAATAGTAAATAGAAATACAGGCTTTCAGTATTCTTAATGGGCACAGTAATACCAGCAAGTGATATTCTTGGACAATATTTCTATCTCCATATTTCCTCTTATATTCCTAGACTAGGTACTCTTGCAGAAAAGAATCTGTTATCTTATTCATCTATTTCAGAAAGCAGATTTGCCTTTAGTTTTTTGGTCTATATAGGTAGCATATGGAAGACATACTAACTTATTTTGTCATGAATATATAAAGAGCAATGAGACTGATGTTCTCAATATTGTCTTATGTAGCCTCTCTCAAATGATCAAGGCATCCACTTCCTAACTTCACCAGTAAAGTTCATCTTTCATGCAAGAGCTTAGCGATCATCAGATTCATACCTTGAGAATATGTCTTAGTTACTTTACCATCAGCCCTCTTTTGATTACTGCAATAATAAGGACTAGGTACAGCCATCAATTAAAGTTTGGGGTGATTACCACAAGTAAAAGTCTTAATAGGACAATTAAGTGTGCAATTTATTAAGAATGGAAACCTCCCATCAAACTCCAATAAAATTTATATAATTCACAGAAAATAGATTAGGTTTCACCAGGTTGCAGAGGAAATACACTGTATTATGTCAAACAAACTGGTTTGTATTTGATCGTAAAAAGACACATGGCTTTTTCAAAAAGAAAATGAGAGCAACTTGGGATTATTATATACCAAGGGCAGATGGGCTGTGAAAGTACATATCTGCTGAAAGTACAAGGTCTATAAAGATTTGGCTTCATTGATCAGTACAATTGACAGAGAGTTATCAAAAGAAACCAAAGAGAAAAAAAGGACTTGGAGGCAGCAATTCACATCTTCAAAATCCTAACAGATCTATGCTTTTTCAACATTTATGTTTAACTCCTCTTAATGTCAGTGGGAGTTATGTGCACGCATAGAAAGAAAAGACATTTCTATATGTAAACAGTCACTCATTTTTCAGATAAAAGACAAAAAAAAAAGAAAGAAAAAGAATAAAGACCAAATGATTTAAGTTTTAGAAAGTACTTCAAAAAGGATTGTGCAGACTATGAGTCAGAATTATATTCAGAACATCTGAGAAATTTTGACCAACATAATCGGGAATGACAGTAATTCCCTGTGCACTGTAATGGAAACTTAATCGTTGCTGCTACCAAAATAAATCTATTTCCATTCAAACAATAGCACCATTAAATGCATATACGATGAGCTTTAGCAACTGTGTAACATTTAATTCTTAACTCTTCTCTGCCCAGGGGCAAAAACAATTTTTTTTTTTTAACAAAGAGCTTGATCTTTGAGTACAAATCCTTCCTTTTTAAGGTCTTGATGTTCATGATCATGAGATTCTGACTAGGTTATGAGAGCCTATCATGAGATTTCTTTCAATAAAGAGAAAAATAAACAAACAAACAAACAAAGGGAAGTAAAGAAAGGTGCTCATTCATTTTAACGAGAAAAAAAAAATAAAAATAAAAGAAGGATTATTTATCCCTAAATTTAACAACTCATTTCAAGTTTCAGAGAAATCCATAATTCTTCAGGAAAAGGTATTAAAGTTTTACTACTGCTGGACTTTAGTCTGAATGTTTTTTCTCTTGTTTTCAAGCCTTTCAAGACCTTTTTTATTATTATCTTACATTTGATGCTCCAGGGCATGCTTTCTGCAGGATGCATAGAAATTTAGTTTGCTCTTGAATCCCATTAAGTTTTATGTGATTTGCATGGCTAATACCCTAGCCGTAATACTGAAATTGTTCATTTAAACGCGTCTGTCTTACAGCTTGTTAATATAGAGCTTTCTGCTAAGGAAAAGCAATAACTTCGTCCTTGATCTGAATGAATATACTTGAAAATACATTGTGTTGTTCTTTTATTCACTTTTCTCACATAGTATTCTCTCTGCTTAAAGAAAGATTGTTCTGGCTATGTAAGAAAATAAAGGATTAACTCTAGGAAAAAAAAAAAGAAGGAATAGTGTATCGGCAAAAGGTTCTCTGGAAAGCTGCTGTATGTTACGTTCTACAGAAAAGGATGCAGAGATTACAGACATTTACAAGATAATGCAATATGATTTGGAAAACATTTCCACTGTAGTAGCAACACCAGAAAATTGTTGTTAATTTTCCTTTTAAATTAAATAAAAAAGGCACAACAATATGTTACCTCTCTTTTTTTTTTTTGAGTAACAGTATGCCCTGCCTAACAAGGGAGATCTCTTTGCACTAGAAACCAGTAGTCAGGATTTCTCATGCAGAAGTACTCAGAAGATATTTTTTACTCGACCATAACAAATGAATAACAGTGCTTCTGAAATATTATGAGTCATGGCCTATTTTTTTTTCCCCAAGAACATATTGTTGTCTTTCCTATATAAATATATTTCAAGGAAAGACCTTCTAATCTACTTCTCTTCCTGTTTTTACTCTCTGGTAATTTTTTAGGGCTGACCAGAGGTCTATGAGGCACCAGCTTGGATCTTCAGGAAGATATTGACAAAAATGTGTTAGAACCTACTTTTTTGCCCAAGTAATAGTTGTTCTAGGTTTATTTATTTATTTTTCTCCTACATTGGCCAACATATACCATTCCTGGAAGCACTGTGACCCCCAAAATTCCAAAATGTACTTCAAATGCAATAATTAAAATTGAATACAAAAAAAAAATAGTAGTATCATCTCTAATTATATCAGAATCAAAATAATTCAAGATAGCTTTTCTTATCATGTATGTTTTCATGTTATTGAGAAATATGAATGTATGTCAAATGAAAAAAAAAAACAAAAAAAACACAAAAAAACCCCACAAAAACAGTTACCTGAAACTACCTCTGAGGGGGGAAAAAAAAAGCATTTGCTACAAATTATTGTCAATCCCATGAAGATGAATGCAAAATTTTTCTTCATGTATTAAAAACACTGCAACAAAGACATTGTAATAGAATTGAAATCTAGTTTTTTCCGTACCAACAGGAAAAGAGACCTAATCCATTTATTATTTTTAATCTTTCATACAATTATGATTCCCCTGCTATTTTATGTAAAATATTTTACATAATCAGGTATTACCTGATGAGGGAGATCAGGTATTTCTCCAGTACGGAAGATCTTCATTCTTTAAGCACACTGACTAACGATGCTTAAGTTAAAAGACTAAAAAGCTTTGTTCATAATCAATGAAGATCAGTCATGAATATGCCCTTCTAGATGTTCCAGTACTACATTGTTCTACATGGATTACAAAGGAAACAAAAGAAAAGATTTTCTGAAGTTGCACAGATTGACTGCAAGTCTTAAAAATGTGAGGTTGTCTTCCCTTTTGCAAATAAGTTTGGGTCGACAGTTGGTTCTCCAGCGTCATTACCTGACAAGTTCCTGAAAATGGAGAGGTTTCTGTGACCTAGACTCATTTTAAATGTCAGTGAAATAAATAGAGGAACTGTTCTGTAAGTGTCACTGGCTCCTAGGTATGGAATAGGCTCCTATAGCTTGGCAGACTTGTTTTAGATGGCATTAAAAAATCCAGAAACAGAACTGTACACATTTAAAGAACTGTGGGTTTTGTGAATTTAGATGTTGCCAAAGCTGAGAGGAGATTTGAATATCTAAATTCTGAATTTCTTTGTATATTCCCAGAACTCTATGAATCAGCATCTCCCTCTGGTTCACGAATAGTTCTTTTTCAACTTTGATTATAGCATCAAGTCTAAGTATCTTTTACATTTATCTATACCAGCTAGTCTGAAAGATGATCAAATAACAGAGTCATTTATTATGAAACAATAGCTAGAAGATATTTGAAAGCATATTTCAAATAAAATTAAAGATGTATCTGGATTTCAATTACCTATAAGAACTCTTCAGATTGGTTTCTGTAACAAATGACTTTTCATTCACATCTTATGGCTAAGCAAAAAATGTGCGTAAGACTACCCATTAAGTAGTGAACTTCAATACTGAGAAGCTTTACCAGAAGATACGGTCCTCAGTAGTTGAAAACACTTCATGCCCGGCACTCATGAAAGGATAAGGTTAATAGTGTGGTCCATAAATTATTTTAGAATAAAAGCTACAATATGGATATATTTCATTCATCTTTTACTAGGAAAAAACAATTGATTTAAGCAAATTAAGATTTTTTATGTTAATGTAAAGATAATTTCTATTTTTTTAAACTGAGAAAAGCTCAGAGACAGGTTGTAAATGAAAGTAAAAGTTAGCCTAGATTCTGCATATGTAAAAAAAATATTGTTTTCCTAGTTTTGTTTTTCTGTATGAACTACAGGCCTACACCTACTTCATATTCATATATTCATTCACCTACTTCATATTAATGAGAATTCCATAATAATTCCATAATCATATTAAGTTGAAAGTTTTCAATTACCTTCTTCTTGAACTGATTTGATTTGTATGAAGTTTCATGTGACTGACTTCATTGGAGATTTTTTTGTTTGTTTTGTTGTGTACAGTAGCTATATTTCTGATGAAATATTAAGAGTATGTGCCAAAGTGATAATGTGTTAAATTATTTTTATTTAAAGGCTAAAAACGGCTAATTTATATCAACCAGAGGGAATAAAATGAAAAATAAATAAAAAAGTAGTTTCACTATTCTGAGCAAAATAATCATACTAGAATATTAAAGAGACAGTAGGACAAGGAGGGAGAAACAAAGACATACAAATTGGTTTAGAATCAATCCAGCTATGTCTTAGCATGGGAATGTCTCCTTTTGTAAGATATTTGGATTTGGACAGTCAGCTTAACCCCTGTTCATGCATCACGTTTCATAGTATTTGATAAAAAGCTAGTTATGCAGTTAGATTAAGACCTTTTCCCAGTGACGGCAATACAATTTTAATGGGTAACTGGGAAAAGAAACACTCGTGCATTGTTTACTAGCTCTATATATCAGTGTGTTAATGTTTCATTTTAAAGCAGGCTAATATTAATTACCTTCTGCTTGATGCGCTTCCACTTCTATGAATGTAGCAGGCTGCCGCTTGGCTAAAATCTTCTCCATTCTCACAAGAAGCTATTTTTTCCTTTCCTACTCCAAATGGTAGTCATTTTTCTGAAATCTAAACAGAGCAGAGGATGTGTCAAGGAAGGGGACTTCCTAACTTTTTGAGCAGAATGTAAAGATTAAGAAAACAAAACAAACAGACAAACAAACCAACCAACCCCTGCATTAATTGGAGCATATTTTGTTTGAGGGCAGGTGTTGCATGTGATAATTTTCCTTTTTAATTTATCTTTTAATATAAACCCTAATGTAAACCAAAAATAGCAAGTAAGGAGTATACTAGGGGGGAAAGAAGGTCTGATTCACACTGCCATGTCAATGGCAATTGCTCCGCAGGAGAACACACCATAAAATTAATATCAAGCTTTGCATGTGCAAGGCCATGAGACCAAGCGCACAAAAAAAAAAACATAAAAACAACAAGGGAGAAACAATGCCACACAATATCTTGAAAAACACTATCACAATAACTTAGGTGAAAAATCTCAAAGATGCAAGTGAAAAGTAGGCTGCAGAACTGAAAATGGAAGATCCATATCAAAATAAGTCAAAGGTTAGGGCATCTACCAAACTGAGCAAAAATCTGAAAATATCATCCTCATAAAATGAATGGAAATCAAATGTTAACTGGAGTAGTGGCTTGAACCTGTGCTCAGACCTCAATGTGGATACAATCCTTGGGTTAGATGTCTGAAAAGACATAACCAATTTAAAGCAGGCTAGCTTGATCTCTAGGGCTTTTCTCTCAGAAAAGAACTCTAAATATTTCAGTAAGCATCCGTAATTGCCATCCCAGGAAGAGATAGATGCTTGACACAACCATTCCAAAATAGGATGATCAATAGTAGAAATTTCATGGAAGCTTTGAACTTCATTTACTTAAAAGGAGACTTGCACCTACATCTCTTATTTCTTGAATAAATTCATCAAGTGATCTAATCTCTAGATACTATAGAACTGCCTTTCTATTTGTTTCTATATTAATGAAAGCAGCTGAGAGATTATCTTCTAATTTTCCCAGTTTGGGTTACATAAGTCTATTTCTCAGACTGATTCCTTCAGGAGATTTGGATGCTACCCCACTTAGTTTTACAGGGCTTATTGACTGCCACGGGCATAATCAAAAATTCAACTGTAGGCACTTTTAAAAATTTCTTTTAGCAGAGAAAGATATCCAGGGAATTCTATTTTTATTTGTTTGTGTATCTGTTTATTTGCTTGAAGCGTATAGTTTTGGAATGATGCACCTAAGCTCTGCTCTGTTCCTTTTGTGAACATCCTGTTTAGTGTCATTTTCCCTAATGAGGATGTTACAAGGAAATAAAAAGGAATATGACTGCTTTGAGTTTTATATGGAGCCAAATTTCACCAGAGAATTCACATCAAAGTGAATAACTGCAATAGATAAATGCAAGTGCAAAGGCATAAGAGTAGCACAGTTTAAGGTCAGATGTACAGCTCTCTTCATTTTTTGAAGAAACACACACATTCATTCATTTCTATGCTTAAACTCATGAAGTGGACCCGTTTCTACAGTGAATTTATCAGCTCTTAAGTTCTTGTATATTTAAGATATTTATTAATAGTTTTTAGCAAATATCCTCAGGTGTTTGCAAACCTAAGCTAATGTTTTACAGATTTAAAAACATTGTAATTGTAGTAATACAGCACTTGATATGTCATTTGAACAAACTATTGTTCCGTAAATCCTTATTTTAAAAGTTCCATATTATATCAGAGTAACTGCTATATAAGGTAAGTTGCTGCCTAGAATAAGAAAGTTTTCAGCACCTACCATTTTTGTGAAACTAAAGTGTGTTCTGAAGACTTTCTATGCATAAACCTGCTCTGTGGTATTGCTAATTTTCTTGCATTGTTTGTCAGTATGGATTTTTCTCCTGAAAAATATAATACTTTACATTAAACAATGTGGTTATTTAAACATAAAGTATTTTGTAAATCATATTCTATTTTTGGATATAAAATTTTGATTAAGTAGTAGACTAGAAGCAAAATTTCTAGTGACCTTGTATACCCTGTCAAAAAAATCTGAAAATTTATTAAAAATACACAGGTATATTTATCCCTTCAAACTTCACAGCTTGCAATTTTAAGCATCTAAGCTATATCTATCTTTTTGAAATTTAAAAGCTACTACATGACTAGTCTGAAATGAATTTTTTTCTACATTTTTCTCACGATATTTATCTGCTGCATGCCAAATTGAAAAAAAAACATACCTAATATATATTCCAATGAAATGTTTGCAACTAAGTCAGTACTGTGTATAACCTATAACTGTTAGAAAGCTCTATGGAATGTATTTTATCTACAAAAACGAGAAGTCTCCTAGCCAAATGAAGCAGAAACCAATCCAAGTAGGCAGTATTACTACCTGTTTTATTAAGGAAAGATAGTTTTAAAACAAGTCATGTCATGGCATAGCGGTTTAAAATGAGTCCTAGTTTAAAATGTTTACTATATAAACCTAGCTGGCAATATCTTATTGTGTCAAATGGAACAATGAAGTTCTTGATTACTAGATTGACTGTATTTTCTTTTCCTTCCTTCCTTCCTTCCTTCCTTCCTTTCTTTCTTTCTTTCTTTCTTTCTTTCTTTCTTTCTTTCTTTCTTTCTTTCTTTCTTTCTTTCTTTCTTTCTTTCTTTCTTTCTTTCTTTCTTTCTTTCTTT
>NW_010583325.1:771218-853919 GCF_000705375.1 Tinamus guttatus
CTACATCAAGTGCTGTGTAAGAAAATAGAGCAGGTAAGAGAAAAAAATATTTTGTACTATTGTTTGTTTTAAAGCCTGCACTGAACTTGAATGAATAGGACTGCTGCAATGGATGGATATGAGCTCTTCAGAAAAGCCATGAAAGAAAGGTAAGGTCTGCTGAATGAAAAAGGAGTAAAAGGAGCAGCTGGATTGCAAAGAGCTTTGGCTTGGGACAGGTGATGAGTCAGTCAAGAGCTCATGATTAATACAGACCAACACAGGTAACGTTGTGGTAGGTACCTGTTACAGATTGTCTGATTAAAAAGAGAAAGCATGCAAGCATCTCTCTGGAGATGAACTTAGACTGAATATTGCAAGCTCCTGTAGGGGTGTAGCCCTTCTGTTCCTTGAGGAACTTCAGCCAGCATGACATCTGCTGAAAGAGCACTATGGTTAAGGGCAATATATGCAGGACATTTCAGAACTGTGTGAATGACAATTTCTTGATATGTGATCGATAAGAACTGAGGGAAAACTTGACTGCTAGTGGAGTTAAAATACTGAGAGATGGAAGCAACCTATAATGCTATTCATGGAATGAGCAGCAGCCAAATATGTTGATTTGAGCTTGTTCAGGAGTATACTTGGCAAGATCCAATGAGAGACTTTCTTTGGAGGGCAAAGGGGCCTAAAAGAGGCCGTGTTGATCTTCACGAACAATTTCCTCAGAGCACAAGAACAACCAAGTCAAATAAGTGTTGCATAAACTGGGAACTCCTGACTAGCTCAAAAAAAAAAAAAAGGTACACAGAAGGTGTAAAAAGCAGGGAGCCTGGCTGGAATAAATACAGAGGCAATGTCTGTGCATTGTCAGGAGAGCAATGTTCAGCTGGAATTGATAGCAGAAAGGGCTGTAAAGGGCAAAAAGAGTTTCTGTAGTACATTGCCAAACAAGGAGAGACTGAAGGCAGCTGCTCCATGGGGTAGAATACCTATGGTCAAGGGATTAAAAAAAAAAAAAAAAAAAAATGCAAGAAAGACATTTGTAAGCTTGAGTGAGTTTGAACACATGACATTAGAAGAGATCATAAGAGAACTGAAGTTGTTTATCTTTAAGAAAAGGCTAGAGAGAAGATGTTACTGCTTTCTTCAGCTACCTAATGAGAGATTGCAGAGAAGGCAGAGCTAGACTTTTCAGAGGTTCATAGTGGAAGGACAAGAGGCATGGGACAAAGGCTGGACTATAGAAAATTCTGACTAGATATAGGGACAAAAATAATAGCATGAGATAGTCAAGCTCTAGAATACGTTGCCTAGGAGGATGTGTAATCCTCATCCTCGGAAATGTACAAAACTTCAGTAGAGAAGGCCCAGAGAAATTTGATCAAACAGGAAGGTAAATGGACAGATGATCTCCAGAGGTCTCTTCTGACCTACATGGTTTTATGATTCTATGTCTTTAACAGCATTTCCTTCTCAAATCTGCAGAACAGTGCAAGAGACTGAGATTCTGTCCTCTTTGAAGGATAGATATCTGTATGAATTTCTTGAAGCTTATTTCTTGAAGCTTATTTCTTGAAGCAATTAAAAGAAGATCTACATATCCATCTAGTAAAATATCAGATCAGAAAATTGCAGAGTTGTGCAATACTCTTCAGAAACAAGTATTTCTTCAGAAAAGAAGGAAGATTATTACCCTCATGAAAGTAACTTTAAACTCTGTTTCATGCATGATTTGTATTTTATCTTTCCTAATATCATGACATTTAGGAGGAGAGGTTAACAAGCATCAGTGACACAGCAGCTGAAATCCAAACAATACTAGTTTTCTCTGTGTAACTGTAGAGAATACATATAAATATAAATGGCTGCTCAGCTGAGGTCAGGCTTCATAGGCCTGCTAGTCTGGTCTTGATTGTATTTTCCTGATGGAAACAGGTAACAAAAAGGAAAGACCAAGAGGTCAGAGATGAGGTCCTAGTCCATAGAGTGTCATGGATCAGTGGGGAGGCATTGAAGAGCGAGCTATACAAAGATTATTTTGGTGTCCTTCTGTTATCACTTTACTTCATTGCAAAACTATATGTTTAAATTTGATTTTAGCCTCTCTTCCTTCAGCAAAAGGTTGAACTAAAAGGTGATGAAAATTCAATGATTATTTTCTCATGAGTTTGGAAATATAAAAAAAAAAAGTATAAAACTTAAAAATGTCTTTGCTAGAATCTAGAATTCATTATTATAGTTCTATTAAGAACCTAATGAAAATAACAAAATTTAATACATGTATCTGAGTACTTTGAGACCAGAAAAGACATTTTTGTCACAGGCATGGTTATTTTCGATGGACTGCACTTATTTCAATTAATCTTTATCAACAAGCCCTCTCAAAGCTCCGTTACTTTGTTCATCAACAAAGTAACTCTAAAATCCGTAATAATATATGATTATATCAACAAATAAGTGATAAATACAACGTGTTATTCCTGGTTACTGTTATGAAAACAGTAGTACAGATTCTTTGCAGTTTAAATCAACATAGTTTTACAGATTGCACAAATTTGTATAGAGTAAGTTTTGAAAGAAAGTAAGTTTTGAAAGTAAGATTTGAAAGTTAACTTTCACGGCTTTTTTTACAGTAAAACAAAATCTCTTTCTGGGTATGTGTTTAGGGTTTAAGCCTAGGCCCTTTGAAATTATCACAAAACTTCTGCAAATGTTAGTGAAGCCAAGATATCTATTACAATCTTCAAATCACAGAATGGCTGAGGTTGGAAGAAATCTCTAGAAATCATCTAGTACAACCCCCCTGCTCAAGCAGGGACACCTAGATCACATGGCACAGGGGGGCATCCAGGCGGATTTTGAAGATCTCCAAAGAAGGAGACTCCACAACCTCTCTGGGCAGCCTGTTCCAGGGCTCTGTCACCCTAACAGCAAAGAAGTTCTTCCTCATATGGAGATTAAACTTCCTATGTTTTAATTTATCTGGCATCCTTTAAGATGAAATTTGCAAGACTTCTGTATCTTGTAGAACTGTTTATCCCTAGAGAGACATTGCTATCAGAATGATAAAAGACCTCAATGTACATGATAATCAACCATTACTGTACAGAATTAAAATAAATTGAATTATGAAAACTGATCATTGAAACATAACATTTCCAAATCTGGGGATACAATTATTCAGAAAACATTGCTAGTTTCTAAAGCAGAAATGTTTCCTAGATGCTTCTGATGCTTCATCTCTGATGAAATGATTTTTCTCTGTGGATTTATGATCTCTTTTTGAAAAACCGTATTGAGATTCCCAGAAGCTTTAATAGTCAGATGTGAAACAATGAATTTCTGTATAAGCTTAAAGGTACCTCATTGATCAAATGATCTTCATTCTTCATCTTCCCCTGAAGGGGACATTTTACTATCTATTCGATCTCCAAAAATTATGCTCATGGAAAAGAACAAACAGTATTGTAGGATAACTTAGAAACAAAAACATCAGCGTGAATGATATATATAAAGAGATCTATCCTCTATTCTCTGAAACTGTTATATTCATGATGCACTCTAAATCCTGTTGTGATTGTGGTTAATATAGGCCAGCCGTGTAAACAATGAAATACAATAAAAATATCATTTTTATACTTTAAAATTGCTATATTAATTCCCCAAACAATAATTGTGCTATTACTTTGCTCTGTTGTGCTTCCACCAATGTATATGATGGTTTCTGTTTGTTCAGTTTAACATAACTAAATATGCATCATCACTTACTTTCATATTCCTCTTGGAATGTCCTTGTTATTATAATATTGTCATAAAGGTAAATATTTATTTTTTAGGAGATAGAGAAAGGCAAAGAGAGGGCAGACGCTTTTGTGTTCACACATTGTCCCTCTCCTATCTTCATATAAGACCTCCAACCTCCGCCCCCCCCGAAAAAAGAGACGAGCCTCATTTACCAATCATATCTACATGTGATTCTACATACAGTCTACATATGATCTGACTCTTTATTCAGCAGAAGGTAGAAGTGGGACCAGTCTGAGAATGATAGTGCTCTTTACCATCTTATTGTTACTTAAAATTATGTGAGATTCAACAGAAGAGTTTTTTGAAAAGTGGGAGTCACAGATTAAGATTAAATTAGATTAAAATAATAATAATACCGTCATTGTCTCTACCTTGGTCCCAGTGATCTCAATGCAGCTTAGGCATGTTCATGTATGGGGTACACAGTTTTTATTATTTTGTGTAGCAGTGTATACATTTAGAGATAAAACTCCAGATAATGCTTACAGCAGTAAAGCACATGAGAAAGTACCTGAGCATCTCAGATAAGATTCATCTTGACCATCTTCAGAGGTCTAAAGCATAAGCTCCTATAGTTTAGGGCAGGCTAGAGCAGCATGTGCTATTTGATAAATCTGCATAGGTTTGCAACAGGATTTATGGAAAGTGTATATACATTTCTGTGTCAGAAGCTAGACACTAGGAGAAACACAATAAATAACACAAAATGCAAGAGAATCCCTATTTAAGCAACTTCAAGGACCGTATGTTTATTAATTATAATGACAAACCAGGCAACAACTTAGAGGCAGATACTCTAAGAACAGCCTAAAGGAAGATAAGTCCTAAAGCTAGTGTCACATTCAAGAACTTTTACTAATGCAAAAATGGAGGGTAGGCTTCCAAAACACTTTCGAAGAATCTATAAGAATTCAGAGCCCATTCATGACTGTAAAGAATCTTAATTCAGAATGGGATACATTTCCACTCAGTTTACTTACCAATTTCAGGAATTAAACATCTCAGTAACATCTCTTGATAGCTATATATATAGTTAGATTGACTATATAATGTTACAGTATTACTATTTCATCCTCCCACTTCATATAGTTCTGTCCACATTTTTCATATACGGTAGAGCAGTCTTTAAGTAGAAGTACATGAAATATTTAATTGAAGTTTTTTTTCTTTTAGTGTAACTGTATCATCTAATTTTTTTAATCATCTGATTAAAAAATCCCTGTTAAGAATAATAAAAAATACTTTTCTGAAACTAAGAACAAAGTTTGACTACTTCTTGTTGATTACATCTAGTTTTAAATCCTAGTCACAATTTTCTTCTTCTCTCCTCCCTCTCATTCCTCTTTTTTACAGATTTTTTCCCTTCTGGCTTAACTTCTAAGATGCTTTATATTTGCAGAGAAACTTTTGTTTTCAGAAGATTCTCCAATTCATTAAGCTTAAGCTTAAAATATATCTCAAATATTTCTGTGTTCATTATCCTGCCTCATTAAAAAAAAAATCTATAATGTTGCATCTTGTACCTGACTTTCTCACAGAAAAGGAGTTCGTTTTTAAATATAACAACATCATCAAGCATGACATTTGATGTTCTGTTATTTGCTTTGTTATTAATTTGTCCACTGCAATGCAGACACCCTACTATTGTCTGAGAGCTGAGTTCTGAGTACAGCCAAGTTAAAAAAAAAAAGTTACAATTAACTAAATATTTTGGAATTGTCATAATTTTTACTGCCTATCAACTTCAAGCAGCCTCAGGGCAAAGAGCCAAGCAGGTTGATGTGCTTTTCAGGCACCATTGCATTTCCAATATTGCTGATTCCATTAAGATATCAGAACTGTCATGAAAACCTTTTAGAACAAGGGTGAAAATGTTTTCGTTACTCCATCCCATACTGTTACCCACAAGAGGTGCAGTTTACCAGAAGTCTTCTTAGCCCCCTGTTTGAAAGACTCGTGTCAACTCCACTCAGGATGCAGACCTTAAAGAGCAGAAGGTGACACCTGGACAGTGTCATTTTTCTATTAATTTAAATTAGAAATTCAGCTTTTATGACAGATGTCACCCAAACTCTGTACAAGTGATATATCTGAAACTGAAACATTGCAGAGTGCTGGAGGTTTCACAGTCTTCCCAATTAGGATTAGGGTTTCATTTTCACCACTTATTTTACCATTAAGCAATATACTTCTGTGCTCCTTTACTTGTTTCCTGTCGTTATTTTTGTCTGTTCCTGAAATATGTATAAACTTATTCTACCATACTGGGAAAAAAACAGTCTTTCTATTTTCTCTCTTAGCTGTTCTCCTTCATACCACCCTATATATAAAGACAACATATTCTGTCAAAGATTATTCAGTATTTTCATGTGCTTTTTTCCTCATTGTTTTTTCTTCATTTTTTTTCTCCTTTTTTTCCTGTGTCTCTAATGATTGTGGATATGTTTAGGACTTTTTAATATGCCTTTCTAAGTCTTTTTATATGTCCTAAAAATACCAAAAGAACTGATTAAAAACTGATTGAAAACTAAGATTTTTTTTTCTTTTGATGTGTGTTATAGTTCAGAATCTACCAGACTTCACCTAGTATTTTTTTATATATATGTTTACTGTATATATTACAACAATTTCCTGAGATCCTAATGCAGATATCCCATCTGCACTGGAAAAGAAACCCTAAACAGATTATGCTTTATTCATTCTCACCATTCTCAAGTTCTCTCATCTTTTTTCTTTCTTTTAACCCTTTTTTAACTTGGTACACCCATTTCCAGGCTTAAAAAGCAAGGGTGCTCTTTCTCAAGGGTATTTTGAGTATTATTTGGAACTCAAGTATGAAATACAATTATTTATTACATTCTGGCTCCTATTTTATGGAGTGATAGCGGTTCATTCCTCTCTATGATCTTTAACTCTTCCTTTTTTATTATTAGTATTTTATCATTTGAATTAAAGTGAAAATATTATTTCTTTTCCCATTGACTTATGTAGACAATAGATCTTCTGTTAAACTACTAAACAAGTGGTTATATTTCTTCTTTGACTGTATATAATATCCCACGACTGCGACACCAAAGTATTTAATTTTCAGTTAACTATACCATCTTTTTGTTCATTTATGTGATTACTTTCCTCTACGGTCAAAATCTAAACTGAAATGAATTATTCATCTTAAAAGAATTATATATATTGTGAATTATATCAGCCTCATATTTGTTTTCTGAGGAAATATGTATTTCTGCATAACTTTTAATATGTATCTAACAGTTGGAAAACATGCTATATTTTTGACAAAGATTAGTGCAGTTTTAGTCTAGCTTAGATAAAGATCTCAGCTGTATGTATGACACGACAACAGTTTTCAATAACTCCGTAAACTGGCACTTGACCATTTTATATATCTTATTAATTAGGGAATGTTGCAACAGAATGGTAGTTTTGACATTAGTAAGATACTTAAATAAAAAAGATGAACTGAAAATAAAGCTTCTATAAACATATTTCAAACTTAGAACCACAAACGAACCACGTTTATGTTTAAAAAGTCTGAAAAATGCATTTCTCCTTAAAAAAACTTGCATACAAAGTCATATTTTTAAGAAAGTCAAAAACTTTTAATTGTAAAAAATAATAATTCATCTTTTGAATGTCAAGAATTATTAATAGTCAAATTTTGGAGCTAAATGGCAAATTAATGCCTTCATAAATCAATATAGAATCAGCTGTAAAACCAGTCTTTATATGAATTTTTCTAACTCAACTTTAGACGGTCTAGTTTGAACTTATGACGATTTTGAGATATGTTCATTGTAAATGAATCACACAACATTTTGTGCTATAGACCTATTTTTTTCAGTCATTTACTATACATCAATTTAAACATATTTTTAAGCACCTTTTTTTTTCTCTCATACAAACAGATGTCTAGTATAATACAAAAGATCTAATCCTAGATTTTCCCAAATGAATGAAATTTTTATTAAGTACCCCCAAAATAACTTATAACTGCACTTCTAAATCCAGCATTGAAATATGATGAAATCAAATCCAGCTTAACAATCAATTTTGGCATGTACGCAGAACCACGCACTACGCATAACACTCTCAGAAATTCCTATTATCTAAATATAGTGGTTATTTATTTTTTGTCATTTCATATGTGAATTTCTTTTTGGAGGGACTGTAAGTATGATCAAATATCACATATCAGATGCTGAATAGTCGGAAAGAATCTACTTAAAATTCTGCTGCTCTTTGCAGTAGAAAAAATGAATTAGTATATTTCAACCTTTCCAGTATTTTGTAGAAGCAATTATAGAATGTAAATATTTGTAAACCACATATATTTACAATCTTCAATATTATTTTCAAATCCAATGTTATATTTAAAAAAAATCAATATACTTTTCTTATTTGAAATGTACAGCTCCTCAAACAAAGGGAAATAAGAATCCAGAAATATCATTTGCTTCTTACAAGCTGCTTTTTCATTTCTACCTGAAAATGAGCTTTAAGCAGTATTTCCAAATGAATTCAACACTTTTTCAAGTTTATTTCTTTCCATGGATTACCTTTATTTAAAGATGTTAATTGTTCTAGCTGGATATTGTGCTATTATTTACACATACGTATATACAAACACATGCTTTCTCATTTGCCACTGATTTTCATGAAATTTTTGAGTTTATACCAGCAAGAAAAAAAGAAAGGGATGTGGGGGGGAAAGTATGAATACCTATACAAATAATTTTGGAAAACATTAGCAAATACAAGTGCTTTCTTGAAAACTGCTTTGTACACTTAGGTTTTGCACAGTTTAATAAATACAAGGACCACAAACTTAGATCCCTTCCAACCTTAAGGATTCTATGACTCTATGATTGCCCATATTGCTTTCAGGAAAGAGATTAACAATATTTCTTAAAATAATAATTCAAAAATGGCAAAGATGTCTGCATGAGAGATCAGTAATAGGTATTGAATAGCAGAATAGCATATTCTGCTAGTGTTCCCTTTTTACAGGGATTTTGCTGATCTTTGCAAACAACTACAGCAGAGCTCAGTAGTGTATAGTAAACATGCGAATATAGCCTGGCCTCTGTCCCAGAGACAGAAGTGCTTTCTTCTCAACTCTTTCTCACAAGTGATTTCTGCTGTTGTCTCAATAGTACAAAATGTCCTTTTCCTTCCATCTAACCCTAAAAATCTCTACTCGCACTTGAGGCACATTGTTTCAACATATGGACAATCCAGTACTCAGGAAAAAAGCCTTTCCTTTAAGTCTGTTTTACAGGTGACTGAGAACATTTGCTACACTGGGGTCCATAGCTAACTCAAATCCCTTTGTGCACTGGCATTACTGAGAAGGAAGGGTCGCATGAGCCATAGCAACAGGATATAAATGGCTTCAGCTGCAATGTTCACTGCCATCTTGATGTCAAAGCTGCAAAATGATGCCTAAGGATGCATATAATGTGCAGCATCTTTTAAAGGCAAGATGATACAGCTGTAGGCCAAGGCAGTGCCTGCAAAGAAGGCCAATGTTAAGAAGACAAATAGTTAAAAAAAGAAAAAAAAAAAGTGAGAAAATCAAGTGGCCGGTAAGCTACAAAGTTTAGTGCGGTCCAGGAACTCCCACAGACAAAATACTGAGGAACATAGACCATGCCACAAATAGTGGTGTTCTCTCCCTGGGTTTGGTATCCATAATTGCAACGATTCATAATGTCTGAAGAGTAGTGTAATTATCAAGCAATTAATTTAATATATACCATATATTGTTTTTGCACAAAGAATAGAATATAACACGGTTCCTTAGTAATCCAGAAAAAAAGGAAAATTGCCTTGCAATTTTCTTTCTTTTCATTCAAAGCATAAGTTAATTCAGGAATTCTCCCTATCCTGGACCTTTTCCATATTCTTCAATGACTTTCAAGCTTCAAAACACCAAGCTTCAGAAATTCATTTGAGTGATTTTGCTATATTTAACTAGAACGCAGAACTTGTACTAGCTCAGGGTCAAAACTGTTTTGATCAACACCTGATGTTTCACTGCACGTATCTTCAATGCTGTCAAAGGTATGTGTATGTAACACAAACATTTGGTATAAGCTTGCTGGAGTTTTTTTTTTTTTTTTCTTTTTTAAAATAAAAAGCATTAAGGATTACTGTCTCTCTAAAGAAACAATATTCTATATTATATATTTGCATTCTGTATGTCTATATTTTCTGTATTTTTTCCCTAAAGAAAAAATGTTTAAATTGCCCTTTTCTTTGCAGAAAGGTTAAGAACAAACACCCCTGAAAGCTTCTTTTTCTATTTATTTCTGAATATTTCATAGCAATAGCATAGACAACATTATATGGTTAAAGCAGCAACCTTCACAGACAGGACAAGTTTTTTTTTTTTTTCCTCCTTTTTGAAAGATGAGGGGTAGGGTATTTCAGATAACCTTCATTCACAGCTAGTTAACTAAGTATTGAATTTTATAAAGAAATTAAGACACCAGGCCTTTGGATTAGTAGTGTTTGCCATCATTCATTCTCAATAATTGAGGTCACAGGGATTATAAACTCTAATGTGTCAAATTGAATTCACCAGTAACACATCTAAAATCCTTTAATTATCTGCTTTGGGGACAATGGATTAACTACAGCCTGTCAGTAACAAACAGGCATCCTGTTTACTTTTTCTTTCTTTTCCTCTTTTTTTTTTTAATACGCTAACAGGCATCCTGTTTACTTTTTCTTTCTTTTCCTCTTTTTTTTTAATACGCTTCTGACAATTCTTTAGCCAATGAATATGAGCAAAATCTAAATCAAATCCTCTCTATTTCTTATAAACTTTTATATTATTGCTGATATTTCTGTCTATTTTGCGTAATATGTTGTTTAGTAAAGTCACTAAGCTAAAAGGATAGATTTACTAAAAAAAGGATAGATAAATTACTACACCATTTTCTATTTCACTTTCTCTCAGGGGTTTATGGTCTTTCATAAAATTTCCCTCTTATCTTGTTTCTACTGTTAGAAGACAGGCAAAGTTTTTATTTTCCTCATTTTCCTCTCATTAGATGTTTCACATTCACATTCACTAATGAAATACTGTCATAATCTATCATCCTTGCTCTTAATTATATTCTTTATTATCCAATCATTATTTGCTAGATTTTCTCTCAGATTTTTTTATAGCATTGTAAATAACATATCTTTATCAATCCGTAGGTCTAGTTTCAGCCAGTGTTATCCCAGAATCTAAAAATTGCCTTAATGAAAGAGGGAGATATTAACATCTTCATCAGAAAATGTTAGGTTGTTAATTTGATCCCTAATAAGAGAAGTCACAAATGCCAAACACACAGCCTTTACCACACACACTGCTTTGTTCAGATACGAATTTGCTACCTAACATCATTCTCTGCTTTGACTTTGTATTTTAAAATAACAATTTTCTAAAAATCTTATTTTTGTCTACGGCCTCTTTGATTTCATCTCTGATCAGAAATGATCTTTATCCTTCCTGAAACATTAACTCATAAGAGTGGAAAGCGAGTTTTATTCTCTGCCTCAGGTCCCCATTACAGTGCTATTTGTTACTCAGTGATTAAGGCGATCTCTGGTGGTAAGGCCTGCAACTGTGGTGAATATTTAGTGCACTAAATGTCAATGTACTTTAAAAGTGCTCAAGTAAGAGGTGCCTGTGCTCAGTGACAGGCGTTCATTTGACCAGGTACAGACATTCACAATGTTGATGCCTGTATCTGAGATAATAATTCAAACTTCCTATGTAGCTCATGGAAAGAACAGTTGCTTCCAAGGGATGATTTATCTTATCCTGAAGCAAACATCTGCAAAGGTCAGGTGAATGAAACTCAGAAAATGGCCATTTCTCTTTAGAGGCTGCAAAGAGAACAGAGTGATTAGCTGGGGCACAGATATTTTTTTCCATGGACTGTTTTAAGTCTGAGTGGAGACTTAAAAAGAAGAGAGGAGTCCTTTCTTTCAGCATGCTCTCTAGCTCAAAGTCACTGATTCAAGTTTTCAAAGCTGCTATACAAAGAAACAAACAAAAAGTGTCCAAATGGAGAGAATGGGGATATTGTGAGGTGAGTCCATTGATAGCTGTAGAGCTGTGGAGATCAAGATGGGCAGAAGAAAAGATAAGTGCCAATGACAGAAAAATGATGTTCATTAAAAAACTGTTACAGGCCTTCAAGGTCTTCACGGAAGTTCTGTAGTTCTGTTCTCTTGTCCTTTCTTTCTCTCTTTTTTGGGCGTCTTTCTTTCTTTCTTTCTTTCTTTCTTTCTTTCTTTCTTTCTTTCTTTCTTTCTTTCTTTCTTTCTTTCTTTCTTTCTTTCTTTCTTTCTTTCTTTATTAGGATTTCCTAATTAGGAATTCCTAAATAGGATTTTTTTTCTTCTTCTCCCTTCCTTCCTTCCTTCCTTCCTTCCTTCCTTCCTTCCTTCCTTCCTTCCTTCCTTCCTTCCTTCTTTCCTTCCTTCCTAAGTTACACACTTTCATAAGTGTGTAAGATTATTAAATCACTTCCTTATTGTCAAAGTCAATCCATTTTAATATTGAAATTGTTATAGTTTATGTAAAGTGTTGTCTAGTGTTTCAGGTATTTTGGTAAAATGCACAAATTTAACATAATGATAAAGGATTGTCCTTACTCACAGTGATTTGACATTGGTTTGCTGTGGCATAGCTGCTTCATTATTTAAAGGAAAACAATGTCACATTTGAGCGGCAAACTTCATCTTCTCAACACTTTATTACACAATTGAAAGGACTGATTACTGTTGATCGGATTTTTGTCTGAGGACATGGTCACTTCCACATGTCCCTGGATCTAGCAGCCACTTTCTCCAAGCTCAGTAAAACCTGGATACCTTTGTGCAGCCTTTATATAAGGCTTTCTGAAGCTTCTGGTGAAACATAGAAAAAAGGTAATTCTTGTTTAGTTATTGCTACACAACTCTGTGTTAGATCTCTTCTTGTTGGATACAAATAAATAAATAGGGTATTGAAATCACATTTACCACCCCCAGATATTCAGGTGAATTTATATTTAGTATGTAATAGTCCTGTATGTTAGGTTTGCTTCTTTTCTCACTGATACTGTCAGCAGGAGTTCCGGAATTTCTTATATCTTTTCCACAATATTTCCTATTACCATGAAGCAGAAGGAAGTAATGGATAAGGAGGGTGTTCTCCCTCAAAGGGAGCAGAGCTCTATACCCTCTGCGGTCATAGTGTTACTAGGGCCAGCTTAGTTCTTCAGATTGTACCCCCAGCTTTGGCGATTATCGTTCCCTTTCCCGAATATTCTCTCTTTCCTGCAGAGGAAAAAGATAAAATAATAAAATTGATGGTCTTTTCCTTCTTGATAAAATAAAGGGACTTTTTATTATTATTTATTATTTGATATATATATACATATATATATAGACTCTAAACCTGTAATGCAAGTTCTGTTTTGCAAACTTGTACATTTCAGTTATGAACCACACAATGTTTATTGAAAGAACAAAATATCTGTCGTTACTTTTAACGGATGTGGAATAAGAGGTCCAAAAGCAAAAGCAGACACCATGGACTCACAGCATGGCCTGCAGTGAGAGTGAAGCCAATCAGGTCCTGTCAAGGAGGTGAATCCACAAGCACCAACCACCACACTCCAGAAGACAGGCACTGTAATTACAGGCAACTACAGTTGGCAGCTTAGAAATATATTAAGGCTATAGATTTGGCTCCTTCAAACAACAAATATAGATTATGTCAATCCCCTTTATGTGCTATAAAAAGTTAATTTCTTGTTTTAAGCTTGATGAACAGCAATCTTGACAAATAAGCTTTTCATTTTCAAGCAGTTTCTAGTGAAATAATTTTTCAACCTCTTGAGAATGTATACCCCAGTTAGATTTATATATATATATATAAATTCTGGGTGAGTCAGTCATTTTTAATCAAATCTCATTGACTTTTGTTTGAAAATTTACATTAACACCCAGAATGTTCTGTATTCATAGGACTCATACTAAAATTCTAGAAAAATGCATATAATACACATGAATAATATATATATATAATATACTGAATAATATTTCTATCTGTGAAATATCTTTTTTAAAAAATATATTTTATGAGATGACTATGTATTTTGTTTTATTCTTTAGCACATTATCAAAAACTAATGTTCCGTATACTTCCGCTAGATGTCTCTATTGCTTGCAAACTTTTAAAGGGGCCATTTGAATTTAGGATAACAAATATTCTTTTTCATTGTTTTCAGATTAACTTAATAGAAAATCTGCTGTTCAGTCTATTAATAAATAAAAATAATCTCCTTTAACAATTGCTATTTCAGAAAGTAGCAAGCATGAGAATTCTATAGAACAGCTATGTTTTGTAGTTGTTGATAGACCGTATAAGTTCTCTTATAAATACAGCTAGTTAATTATTTTATAATTACATGTAATTATATATCTTGAACGTGTTTACATTAGAATGCTGAAGAAGACATTGAGCATATAGAGGTTAATTATGTTCATCTGTATTAACTATGCATAACATGTTATCTAATTTTCAATGCAAATTAGTAAGAGATAACATAAAATACATTTTAATTTCAAGATTGTGAAGTAATAATGATATACTTACTGCAAATGGACTTTTAAAATTAAACTTACATTATTAACAATTATATCCATCTATTTTAATACTCTGAACTGACAATTTATATATGAAGTTTGCAAGCAATTTCTTGATGCATTATGATTGTATTTTTTTTAAGATCAATTTATTACAAGGAAAAATAGTGTTGTGTGAAGCAAGGAGCAACAACATTAATAAGCAGGTTATTTTTATTTTTTGAGGATAATGAACATCTGGACTATCATACTGTAGCAGATCAGTAGTATAATAATCTGTATGAATGTTTTTCAGTTGTGAATGTTGTGAATGTTTTTCAGTTCATTCCCCAATCTTCAGTTAAAGAAAACTTAAGACAAATGTTATGGTCAACCACAATATTTTTGGCTCTGAATGGTTCATAATAGGAGAGGGGAAAATAAATTGCAAGAGTGATTTAATGCTTCATCAGTATGAGTCTCAGTTTATCTCATCCTTTTCCTGTCTAGAAAGCAGTCAGTAATCATAATAGCAAGGAATCTGCTCTCAGACACCTATATGAGAATCAGTGTAAATGACATATCACTTAGCAATGCCTGACTGCACATCTTCCGGTCTTTTTACTTCAGTTAAACTTCTTCCTAGGCATTCACACCAATGATCACATGCATTTCACAACACGATAATGTACGGTGGATAAACTTTCACTTCAGTTCCCAGTATTTCTAGTGTTTCCTTCAGTTAGCTGGCATTAGGAACAAACACCTAAGGAACTACCTGCAGTGGGGGGAAGGGGAAAAGAGGTAGCGTTCATTTACTATTTTAAGAGAATTTAGTCTGCAAGGAAAGAATACAAGAAATTCCCAGTTGCTTGGATGTTCTAGAAGTAACTTATATCTTAATCATGAAATAACAATTTTGAGGAAAAAAATTTGCTCACTCTGTCTGGTCTAGGCTACAATATGAACAGTAAGAATACATTTTTGGACAGTTTGTTTCCACACTTTAATGAGTCCCTGCTAAACAAATATGTATTATAGCACATATGTACATATGCATAGTACGTATGTATTATATATATAAATCAAGTTTACTTAAATAGAAGGCTTATTCTCTGTTACGAAATGATACATATATTTCCTTGATACATTGGCAAACTAACAGCTAAATACCACACCCTTTGGAACACGAACCTTTTAGTAAGAAAGATAATAAAGCTATTTTGAAAACACTGGAAGAATAATGAGAGTTTTCTTCATGTCACTGTGGAACCAATTGAATGGTTTCAGATGAAAATCTCCAAAAACTCAGACCAGTGCTGAATTGAGGTTCAGGATAAAATACAGCTAGAAAACTTACAGGACAAAAACACTAGCAGCAGATGGAAGTGCGAGTGCCAATACCCATTCTATCTATTAGAGTACACTCTGCCAGACCTCAGGTTAACATTTGCTTTTCCAGAACTATTTTGTTTTTTTGCAGCAGTGATGCTAGAAAAGGTGCTTCCAGATAGATACATTTACTAATAGCAGTCAAAAAAAATTTTGCTGTTTTAAGATCACCTCTTGATTGAACTTCATGCTATGCAAAGAAGAATTTTCAAGGTGGCTTTGCATAGGTGTCTAATAATCTGCTGATTTCACTATTGTAAGATTTTTTTTTTTTTACAAATTCAGAGCAACAGCTTTATAGCCTCTTTAACACATTCCTCAGGGAATGTAGGAATCTACTCGCTGGAATGCTAATTTCACAGTTCTGTTGTGTGGCACCAATTCTTGTAAACATCCTCTACTGTTACTCCTTTGTTACTTCAATGCTTTTGTGTTATCTTCCGTATTACTGATATTTGTTTCATAGATAATTTTATTTAATATGTGAGTCCTTTTTCATATTCTTTTTCAATTTCTCTTAAGAAAGACTGTTTTCCTAGAGGGATTATAAAGATTAAATAATAATTTGCTATCTTCATTTGTTTGGGAACAAGCTCTTAGAAATCATTGCTGGCATCAGTTATTCAGATCATTTGGAAAAAAAAATTCTTTTAACAGAAGAACAAGTCAGATCAGTATTTCAGCTCCTCCAAGAGACTTTCCATGAGAAAAGCCCTCAGATTCCCTGGAAGTGATGTTTGAAACTATAGAAGTTTCCATATTTCCTAGCCACAATATGCCCCCAAAGTTCAAATTGTAGTTAAAGTTTTAGTAAAATAAATACATATTATGTACATATGACTAATAGAAACTTGGAACTTTGTAGAACTTGAGCTAAAATTGCAGTTAAAGATGTACTTATTAGCATAGGAATGAGTAGTTTGAATCATAGAAGTTGCCTAGAAGATGTAATAACTAATATTCTCTTCTTCTGTAATGTTACCTCATATACAGTAAACTGCATAAACAGAAGTTTATGTCCAGTGTTGATATCCACTGTATTTCACTGAGATAGTCTATTAACCATCAATCAAATATGATTTATTCTTTCTGTTCTTTATTTCTCTTAGCTTAAAAATATATTCCAGAATGTATTATTTCATAGTTCCTCTTTAAAGAAAAGCAGTCTTTCCAGCAAATATTACTGAAAAGTATGATCATTACCACTATTACCAATGTCTATCAATTTTGGGATATTCAAGTCAGTAGTATTTCACAAAAGCCACAAAATGTGTGAAATGAGAAGTGGCCTCTGGAGATCACGTAGTCCAATCTAGCCACCTCATTCCCTAGCTTATGCTGACCCAGGAGAGAAAACTGAGCTTCTGACAGACTAAATTAAGTTGTGGAGAAGAGTGAACCAAAGAGCTAAACAGAGAGAATATTACCTTCTTCCTGTGTTGCTGTGCTCCAGGCCTTTGAATCAGGGAAGGAGGAGTAAAATGTCTGTATAAAACTGCCTCATAAAACTGCCTCTATTCATGTGCTCTCTGCAGCTTTTGGCTTTACATTAAAGACATGTCACTGCTACTAAGCTGAACATTTTTCAGACTGTATATTGCAACACATAGAATTTTCTTCAAAAGTAAACATTTTGATGAAGGACTAAGTAAGAACTAAGCAACTTAAAATAAAAAAAAAATCCACTGTATTCGCACCTTCAGTAAACAAACCCCAGTTAGGTTATTTGTCACCTAGACTTCTTTCTAAATGCAGTGTCATTTGGTATCTCTTCAGCTTATCAAGAATATAGTGACATTACCTAAGCATTAAGCCTTTGCAGTTAATTTACCCTTGCAAGAAGGTTTATAAGGTAGATATTCATCTGCAAGGTCTTTGTCAACTTAAGGGTACATTTTAAAAAAGCTGATATGGAAAGGTGACCTAGACTAAGCAGCAACACCACAATAACAATATAAACAGTATCTGCAAGGTATTAGAGTTGACATATGCTTGGCTTATGTGAACTTAAGCTTACTCAGTCAGTTCTGAAAATCCAAATGTTTGAGATAAGCCTCCTCATACAAACTATAATTTATTTTTATATATATTATATATATGGATATATATATTTCAAGTCTGCTTTTTTGAGCTGAATCAGTTAAAGTGCTGGGTACTGTACAGAACTGTAGTCTCACATTACATTTATGATTTTTTGCTTAGATAGGAATGATTTGCTTAAAGATTTTGAGGGAAGAAGATCAGAAACACCATGCAAGACTAAGCTCCTTATGTTTCAATACAGTATTTAAGTGTGATCTTAAGATTTTTATTTTGCTTTAACTGAAAACAAACAAACAAACAAAAAACTATTAAAGTGTCCTAAGCTAGAAAACTGAAGATATTGATGCATAATTTTGGCATTAAGTCAGAGATAGCAAAAATCAATTTCCAGGGACTCTTCATCAGCTTATCATTTTTAATTAATATGTTGTTTGCAATCCTCTGGCATATTTTTGGATGAATGTTTTCAAAGAAATTTTATAGTTACTGATAATATAACTTTTAATGACTCATAATCTTTTTTTTTTTTTTTTTTAAGGAGTACATTTTACGAATAAATAAAATGGAAGAAGAAAAATATAGTTCTAATTTGTTCTAATACTAATCATTTCCTTGGTCCAGGAAAGGGAAATGTTCTCAAAATGAAGTATTGGCATAATATGGAGTAAGTACAAGCTTAGACTTTTCTAGAAAAAGCAAAATTTAAATGGTTCTTTCTATTTATTATTTTACTTTACTGGGAGTTAGACTTCAATGAAAATTTGCATAGTTATCTAATATAATAATATTCAGAAGCTTCTTCCATTTCCGATGGATTATCATTAAAAACATCAACAAAACACACATAAAAATCATATTTACCATGAAAAGTTTAAAATACTGTATAATAATATCTTTAATTCTTACAAAATACCTGTAAGTATAGTTGGTCTACAGCGACCAACAATGACTTGTTGCCACACAAAAGTTAGTGGAAGGAGGCCTGAAATCATACAACTAGTAATATCTAGCAAAGGGGACAGACACAAGGGTGATCAGTACAGTAAGGGTTTGCAGGACAACTGTATCACCAATACAAAATAAGACTGAGTCAGTGAACAAGGCTCAAAGCAAAATAGTAAATTGGGACCTGATGCTTTTTTTGGAAGGGACAGGAGTGTGGTAATGGGGAGGATTAAGAAAAGGATAAGAAGGAAAGCAGTGAGTGTTGCTGGCTAGGAGTATCTTTTCACAGCCCAGATTCTGACAACTACCGCTTGCTCAGTCAAAAGTCTGTCTGAATTATCTCCATGATTAGGGAATACCTGAAGTGAACTCCTTAATAATATTCCCACTACAAAAAAAATTTCAAAAATATGAAATTTAGAACATGAGATTTATTAATACAGTGCCATTCCTGTTTATTAAAAATATCAGCAATGCTCTCAATAAGATATTAACCACATTTAGGACTTACATGAGTCTTTCATTTCTTCAGCACTTAATTTTGAAACAAGTAATGTGAGATGTATTTTATTGACTTCAGCAAGAGAAAGTAGCTTTATATAGAAGTTCATTAAGCTGACTAAATATATATATCATATATATATTTTTTTTTTCCACAGGCACTTTCCTGGAATTCTTTAATCAATATTTACCTCTATTATATACAGACCTAAGAGAGAAATCCAAGAGACGACCTGAGGAATAGAGTTAATTAATAACGAGTTGCTTTAAGCTTTCTGATCTCCAGAACTATATCTGTGAGATTAACACATAGGTATAAGAAAAAGAAAAATCAAAAACATTAATAATTAGAGAAAGAAAACTTTTAATTCATAGAATTACGGAATGAATGAGGAAGGAACCTCTGTAGATCATCTAGTCTAATCCCTGTAGATAAGTAGAGTCACCTAAAGCATGTTGCCCAGTCTCACACCTAATGAATAACCGTGAGGACGGAGACTCCATAACTTCTTTGGGCAAGCTGTTCCAGTGCTCTGTCACTCTTAAAGTGAAAGTAAGTGAAGTGAAAGTGAAGTAAAAAAGTTTTTCCTCATTTTTAGACAAACCTTCCTGTGCTTGAGTTTGTGTCTGTTTTCTCTTATCCTGTTACTGGACTTTTCTGAGCATAGTCTGGCCCCATCCTCCTTCCCCTTTACTCCTTTACACCCTCCCTTCAGATGCTTATATGCATTGATAATATCCTTTCAGCCTTCTCTTCTCCAACCTGAACGAGCCTCTCCTCATAGGAGAGAGGCTTCAATTCCCTAATCATGTTAGTAGCCCTTCTCTAGATCTGCTCCAGTAGCTTCAATACTCTCTAGAGCACCCAGAATTGCACTCCAGATGGGGTCCCATTAGGACTGAGTAGAGAGGAAGGATCAATCCCCTCTACCTGCTGGCAAGGCTCTTTCTAATGTGGCCCAGGATACAATTGGCCTCCTCAAACACAAGGGAATGTTGCTGGCTCAGTCAGCTCATTGCCCACCAGGACAACCAGGTCCTTCTCTGCAGAACTGCTTTCCAGAAGGCAAGTCCCCCAAAATCTCTTCATTAACTCAGATTATAGGATAAACTTTAAACTGGGTGCCAATTTATCTAATTGATTTTTCTTTTATTAAAAGTATTCGTATATCTTAAATGGCATGTTCTCCTAACTAACTACTTAGACCAGCTCAAAATAAACTGTTTTAAACTGTCGTTGTATCATGTTTTTAGCTAACTTTAGCTCTTAAGAAATTTCCTTAAGTTCCTATGGAACTTTTGATGCCTTAGTTTCTGGCCATTTCCTCTAGTTCTATCAGAGGCCACCACTGAAAAGAGGCCAGTACCATCCTCCTCACTGCCTTCCTTGAAGTGCTTATAGACACTGATCAGGTTTCCTCTCAGCCTGCTCTTCTCCAGCCTGAACAGGCCCAGCTCTCTCAGTCTTTCCTCATAGAGCAGCTAACACTTTTTTTTATTTTCCTTCATAATTATATGGAGGTTGAACTTATAAGAGGCAGACACATGTCTTTTTGTGTCTCCCTTTAAAGCTTTTGCAAAGAAACTTCAGAAGGACTTGTGTCCTTTGCACTTGTCTCCGCTGCAGACCAAACCGGCTGTAAATAAATTGTTCCAAGAATGCAAGGCAAATTAGCTGTTTCATCAGAGAGTAATTGTACCACAGTTCAGTGCAGCTTAATGCCCTCGTCTGAGAACAAGAGTTGATACTGGGTGTGATGGATGCTAGAGCTATTAAAACCTCTTTGCTTGTTGTGCTTCAGGTAGGTCTTATATTTTTCCTAATGAAAATGAGACTAGGCAGGAGGGAGTCACCTTGTCTTACCTACTGCAGTCTAGGTCAGGAGCATATCCCTCCCTCTTTTTAAGCATAGATGCTTAAAAAACTTCTGAATAGTAGGGTGAAGAAATGGTCAGTGACAAGGAAAGGATATGTCTTTATCGGAAGCAGAGAGTGGAGGGAAAATGGGATACAGGCACAACCAAGTCCAAAGGCACCCACAGAGAACTCTAAGTGGGTTCATCAACCTGACACAGATGCACAACTCAACAAGGTCCCCTCCAGGAACTGGCAGGCTGGTGGCCTGAGACCTCCAAAAGTATGTAGTTTTATGGCTTTAATGTTTCAACACTGAGAATATTGGGTAAATATAGGAAGTCATTGGAACCCACGTGAAGTTAGAAAGAGTTAGAAAATGCCAAGAAATGCTGAGAATGAGAATCTTATGTCATGAGTAGCTGTGCTCACTTTATAAATACACATGACCTTCTTACATGCTGAATTCCACTGAAATGCTGATTAACAAATAGACACAATATTAAACCTAAGGGTACCAGCTAGTTAACTCCTAACTCTGTGAATTGTAAATTCATGACTTTGCACCACAGAGATTGACAAAGATACTGTTTAATGATGATACTTACACTGCCCCGGATTGTAATATAGCTAGAAGCTGAACAGTCTTATTTTTGAAAGAGTTAAAAGGTCTAATGAACAATTTTAATTAAATACTTCCACAGTTCTCGCAGATCTACTATAAATACCTTGTGGGTTTGTTAAAAACAGTGATAACTTGTTTTTCTTTCTATTTAGCAAGTTTTTGTTTGTGTTATTCACCCTTCTCTAATTTTCTCAAATTAAGGTCAACCATTTTGAAATCAGGTTTTTATTCAAGGTATCTCAAGAAGAATGAAAGAATCATTTAATTTGTATGCTTCCACTATACAGTATAAATATTGGATTTTCTTAATGCAGAATTGCAAAATAAAACATTGTGAAATGGGGAGTATGAATAAAGGTGTTCTGTTTATCTTGTCCTGAATGGTCTAGTCTGGCTAAGTAATAAATACCAAAGGAAAAAGGAGATTTCCTCTTCTTTGTAAACGGCTGATCATGTTCAGACTTGTGTATGTACGCCCGTGTTTTTGGAGCAAGGTGTCTGAAATAGGGAAAATTGGAAATGAAAGAAGCAGCTTTGAAGACCCTCAAAGGATCAGGACCTGTCTGCAGTTAGAAAAGACCAAAGAGAAACCTCGGAGGTATTAGAAAAGAAACTTTCCTACAGGACTAGATGATCTCTAGAGGTCCCTTCCAACCCTAAGCATTCTATGATTCTATGATTCTATGATTCTATGATCAGGTTTCCTCTCAGCCTGCTCTTCTCCAGCCTGAACAGGCCCAGCTCTCTCAGTCTTTCCTCATAGAGCAGCTAACACTTTTTTTTATTTTCCTTCATAATTATATGGAGGTTGAACTTATAAGAGGCAGACACATGTCTTTTTGTGTCTCCCTTTAAAGCTTTTGCAAAGAAACTTCAGAAGGACTTGTGTCCTTTGCACTTGTCTCCGCTGCAGACCAAACCGGCTGTAAATAAATTGTTCCAAGAATGCAAGGCAAATTAGCTGTTTCATCAGAGAGTAATTGTACCACAGTTCAGTGCAGCTTAATGCCCTCGTCTGAGAACAAGAGTTGATACTGGGTGTGATGGATGCTAGAGCTATTAAAACCTCTTTGCTTGTTGTGCTTCAGGTAGGTCTTATATTTTTCCTAATGAAAATGAGACTAGGCAGGAGGGAGTCACCTTGTCTTACCTACTGCAGTCTAGGTCAGGAGCATATCCCTCCCTCTTTTTAAGCATAGATGCTTAAAAAACTTCTGAATAGTAGGGTGAAGAAATGGTCAGTGACAAGGAAAGGATATGTCTTTATCGGAAGCAGAGAGTGGAGGGAAAATGGGATACAGGCACAACCAAGTCCAAAGGCACCCACAGAGAACTCTAAGTGGGTTCATCAACCTGACACAGATGCACAACTCAACAAGGTCCCCTCCAGGAACTGGCAGGCTGGTGGCCTGAGACCTCCAAAAGTATGTAGTTTTATGGCTTTAATGTTTCAACACTGAGAATATTGGGTAAATATAGGAAGTCATTGGAACCCACGTGAAGTTAGAAAGAGTTAGAAAATGCCAAGAAATGCTGAGAATGAGAATCTTATGTCATGAGTAGCTGTGCTCACTTTATAAATACACATGACCTTCTTACATGCTGAATTCCACTGAAATGCTGATTAACAAATAGACACAATATTAAACCTAAGGGTACCAGCTAGTTAACTCCTAACTCTGTGAATTGTAAATTCATGACTTTGCACCACAGAGATTGACAAAGATACTGTTTAATGATGATACTTACACTGCCCCGGATTGTAATATAGCTAGAAGCTGAACAGTCTTATTTTTGAAAGAGTTAAAAGGTCTAATGAACAATTTTAATTAAATACTTCCACAGTTCTCGCAGATCTACTATAAATACCTTGTGGGTTTGTTAAAAACAGTGATAACTTGTTTTTCTTTCTATTTAGCAAGTTTTTGTTTGTGTTATTCACCCTTCTCTAATTTTCTCAAATTAAGGTCAACCATTTTGAAATCAGGTTTTTATTCAAGGTATCTCAAGAAGAATGAAAGAATCATTTAATTTGTATGCTTCCACTATACAGTATAAATATTGGATTTTCTTAATGCAGAATTGCAAAATAAAACATTGTGAAATGGGGAGTATGAATAAAGGTGTTCTGTTTATCTTGTCCTGAATGGTCTAGTCTGGCTAAGTAATAAATACCAAAGGAAAAAGGAGATTTCCTCTTCTTTGTAAACAGCTGATCATGTTCAGACTTGTGTGTGTACACCCGTGTTTTTGGAGCAAGGTGTCTGAAATGGGGAAAATTGGAAATGAAAGAAGCAGCTTTGAAGACCCTCAAAGGATCAGGACCTGTCTGCAGTTAGAAAAGACCAAAGAGAAACCTCGGAGGTATTAGAAAAGAAACTTTCCTACAAACCCAGAAGGGGAATTTTGTGAAATTTGCTCAACTCAGAAAGCTACTGAAAATCTGAAAATCGTTAAGCAGGAAAGAAGGACTAGAACAAAAAAAAAAAAAAAAAAAAAAAAAAAAAAAAAAAACAAAGTCATTAAAATGACACTGCAGGAAAAGGAAAGCTCTATACTTAATGACTTCAATCAAAGAGTTTTTCTTATATATTTCACTGTGTTTTATGGTTTCTGTGTAAAAGAAAACATTAACTTTAGGGACTGAAATTGTTTAGAGCCTTTTGTTCCCAAATCAAGTTTGAGAGAGAAAGATAGTTCCATCTCGAGACTTAAAATCAATTCAGTGTCATGTAATATCTACTATCATATAAACATCCTATATATATTTTAGTTTTGATATTTATTACTACTAGTGATTTATGATTGTTAACTCAGAGATTGAATATTTATTTGTATATGTAATACCTAAAATACTTTTAATTCATCTGTATTTCCTTAAAATACTCAGTGTTCTCCTTCTCTGGAGATCTTCCAAACCCACCTGGATGCGACCCTGTGTCATGTATTCTAGGTGTCCCTGCTTGAGCAGGGGGGTTGGACTAGATGATCTCTAAAGGTCCCTTCCAACCTCGGCCATTCTGTGATACAAATGGCTTTTGTATTTGGCTCTCTGAGCCAATACAAAAGAAAACATAAAATCAGTAAGGTTAGGGAAGATAGTTATAGGTAGCATAAAGAAGCTGCTGGGAAAGTATTAGCATTATGTGTAGAACATAATGGAAGTTTATTGGAGAATAGAGTTCTCATATTTTTTTCATATTAACCCCAAGGGGTAGAATTGTTATACGAGATATAGAATATTATTATTATTAATATATGACTTGCCAGTTATAAGATTGAAAAGACCATAAATACAAAGATGGTATTTATTCTGAACTTCAAGTCCTGCTTTTTGTTCAGCTACATCACAAGGAGCCTGAACCACCAGAGAACGAGCCAACAGTTTGCTGATGAGAAAATGATGTAGAATTATGAAATAAGTTGAGTTTACACTGGATTCTCAGCTCTGGACTCAAAATTGAGGTGGAGGAACTTCTAGACTTCTTTTGCCAAGCATTGGAATTGAACCTCCATCTCAGGGATAGGATAGGAGATTTAGAAAACTGGAATTGGCATGTGTTTCTTCTATCAGGTTGATATTAAAAATGTTTTTGCATTGGGACTTTTCCCCATTAAATTCCAGTTCTAGAGGTTTCAATTAATTATGTTATTTCTACCTGTAATTTAATGAATTATTTTTGCTTTGCTTTATTAGCAGAAATTATTGTTATTGGAAATGATAATAGAAGCAATTATTCTTTGCTACTGTAGATTTTCAGATAGGATTATTCTCTCCCCTCCTTACCTGAAAGCAATAAGGAAACATTACAAAGCGTTAAATGATCAGGGCTATTTGTTCTGTCAGCAGTACCCTTTGTATGCATAGAATAGGATAGATATACAATAGAATAGATAGAATCCCATCACACACAGTCTATATATGAATGTGACCAAAAATACACTTCAGAAGCTACTACTAAGACAGAAATGGAGAGGCTATATAAACTTTTATTGATTTAGAATTTCCACAAACAAGTCAAATGTTAACTTCATCAGGATTTCCTATTGTCTTGTGGTTGCTGAGATTTAATTTCCATGCTTACTATATCTTATTCAGAAGCGCTCCATTTATTAGAGATGCAGATTTCAACACATGAAATTATGTGTCTAATTTTGAAAGCAGATAGCAAAGATCCATACCCTAGTGACATAGGGTAATTCCTGTTTTATAACATTTAAGAAAGTTGTTCTGAAACAAATAACAAAATTAGTGGGACTATGTGTAAGTGCTCAGCATTGAATTGGATTGGATTTCAACAAGCAAAATGTTAATACTGGAAAAAACAGGTAAGTAATGATCCTTATTTTTATGTTTCTGTCTGTTTCAGCAGACAGTACCTTCAGGGAAATACCTAAATTGGACTGGCTGATTTCTCACAGGATGTCATAGTTTCATCTATTGGAGTGAAAGTATAGAAGCCATTGAAGAGAGAGTTTAAAACAAAACAGAAGTGGAGATAGTATCAACTTTTAATTTTAGCATGAAAAACATTTTTTTTTAAAAAAAGAAAACTATTTCAAAGATTTTCATTTCAAATGGATATAAATTAAACCTTATCTCAATTATTGAAATGCTGTATGTTCTTTGAAAATAAATTGTGGAAGATACATAATGCTTTCTTTCAGGCACAAAACCCTCTCTCCCCCTGATTAATACTGTACAGAGTGTAAAAAAATGCCGAGTTTAAATATTGCCTTATTCCTTTCCTTTCCCAGCAGTGCCAAATGCAGGAATACTTTATATTCCAAATGATCTATACACAGATCCATTAAGAAAGATCTTTGCAATACCTCATTTTATTCTGTAATCTCTATAGAAATGCAGAGAAGAAAACGAACATTTGAAACATCACTACATGAAGTCTGTGCCAACAGACTGAGTCTGTGTCCAACTATTAAAGCCACTTGCATAATTTTCTTATCATACTATAGAAAGGGAAAAGAGTTTATAAAATAAACACTGTGAAAGAGATTTATCACCTTTCGAACAACATTATTTGGGATTAGCAAAGCATATGTATATCCGCCCATTCAGGGGTAATAAATAGACCAATTCACCTTTATAGTGCTGAGCCTAATTAGACACAGCTCTCAGCTGGTGGTACTTTCCTGATTTTTTTTTTCACAAAAATTATTTTAAAAATAACCAACAAAAAAGACTCATTACCAGGATTCACACAGCTTCTTTGACGTTCACAATAAAGTTTTTGCACTGCTTAGGAGAGGCACCAAAAAGCCTTACTTATACTTTTTAAGTGACCTGATTACATCAGCATATATAAGCTATAAGTTGGCCTATCTCTCAACATGGCAAAATACAGTGTAACATATCTTAATGCCTTTGGCTATCTGATTTAGATATTCATAAAAGTATCATCTCCCATGGAAAGGCCAAGTAGCAAACATGAATCATTTGACATTGAAAACTAAGATTTTCATCTGTATACACATAGGTATTCGTATTTCTCTGTGAAGTTACACAAAAATAAGTGGATGCTGGAAGATGTGAGGAACTCACTTAACAATGAGGAATACTGCTGAGAAAAGCAGTAGGGATGATGGAAAAAAATGATGGAAGAACATGAAATTAAATGTTGAAATACTGTTGTCTGGTAACTTCTGCCTGCTACTCTCACTAAGCATAGGGCTCTAGGATTTGGTTCAGAGATGTCTTTCTCCCTAAAGAATTATGACAGAGTTCCTTCCCTAATAGGACAAAAGCACAATGGAAAGACTGAGAGCATTAGAGCAGGACAGAGGTGAAGAGAGCAGGAAGAGCCATAGAAAAGTTATAAAATGTGCCATATCCAAATTTCATAACTCATGCAAACATACATGTACCAAAATGTCCAAATCCACTTTCCCTCACACTTTAAAGCATTTAAATAACACTTCTGCAAATGCACCCAAACTATTCCTTTTTGTGAAAATATGCTTTTGCTCACTATGGGGAATCCACTTGCTGCTCTTCTCTTGAACACATTCTTCAGTCTTCCAAAATCATCACCAGCCTCTGCATTCTCTCTGATATATATTTTGCTTAGCTGCTTTCTTTCTTCAACATCACCCATCAGCTATATACTTTCCATCATCACCACTTTCTACTCTTTATCTTTTACGGTTGTCAAGGTGGTTATTTTTTTTTCTGTGCTTTGCTCTCCTCTAACCTTTTATCATTCTTTTTCTTTGTATGATCTGCTCATCTAAAAAGAGCCCTTCCCTTGGTAACTGCTTCTTCTATTTGTAAATTTTGATTGTAGAATACAGCTAGCAGAATCCCATGTCCACACTGAAATCTCCCTCCACAAACACACTTGCTTTTGTTTTTTATGCACACCCATTTAATCTTAATTGAATTGCAAGCACACAACAGCAGCCTTTGCCTCTTTAGCTTTCTCTTCTTCTACTTTTCTGTGCATGTCCTTGGTACTGGACTCTCCTCTCAAGTTCCAAATGACTTTTAATCTTTGCGACAAAATATATATACCTGTGGGTTACCTAAAGAGTGACCAAGTCTTGATACTTTAAGACACGACATAAGCTAGAAAGAAACTTGCTGAAATAGTACATCAATTTCTATACATATTTTACACCAATTTCTACACATATTTTTGACCATGAGTTTTTCCATATTAAGTTTTCTCAGACATTTGTGGGATTTGTCCCTTTTTTCATATTCAGATATTCACAGGCATGTGATAAAAATTCTCAGATAAGGTCACTGTCAACTTTAAACTTCTGCTTATAGAAAATCCCAGTGATAGTTTATGTGGAGATTCTTCCACATCTCCTTTGTAAACAACCTAATGTATGGCGTTCAAGAACTTAAATTATTTTAATGGTTAAATAAATCTTATTTTCTTCAAAAATATGTTAAATTAAGAATGTTTATAAGTCAATTCCTTGGGAAAAGTGAGCAAATGTAGGCTAAGTAAGATGATTCAGAAACTCTTGTTAATGAATATTAATATTTTCCAGCACACTTAGCTAGCCTAAACACTCTTACTTCATTAATTTTGGTATTTTCCCTCTACTTAAAAATGAATCTGTATTCATACTATTCCTTCTATTAAGCTTTTGTAAACCTCAACTTCATGCCCCCTGATCCTTCTTTACCCTGTGGAAATGAATTGCTTTCTCTATATGCAGATAGGTTCATCCATTGAAAGTCTGACATCATCTTTTTAATCTTTTATTGCTGGACTTATACTTTCACTTCTGTCCTTCAAAAAAGTAAAATCATCCCTGATAAATTACAATGAGCAGCTCTGATGAGAAACCTGACTCTCAAGCGAAAGACAGACTCTCTTCTGAGGGAAATGAGTATGAATTTTGTAATTGCTTTCAGCAGTAGCAGAATTCTACTTTTTTAAAAAATATATATGCATGCACACATTAAAAATTGTTAAGTGTACAGTTATTAAATTTTCTCATGGTTCAACACAGCTTTCTGGATTTGAATATGATTATTCTCTATAACTTTCCACTAGAATCGTGCAAAAATTGAGGCAATGCTCATTATTTAAGCAGTAGCTAGATTTAAGCAGCAGCTAGATGTTTTAAACATAGGAGGAAATAAATGTAGATCAGGGAAAGTTCTCTTCGTTCATGATGACACCTCCTGACTCATGATTGCTTGTCCATGAGGATTCGCTGGTCACACCAATATATACTACATAGGAACATTTTGCAGTACACAAAGTCCGCCTTTTTTTTTTTTTTTTTTTTCCAGAAATGGATTCTAAGCCCTAACATCAGTGTGGCTGCTGCTTCTTGACATGAATGAAGGGAATCTGAGTTGGTGGGGCTGGAGCACTGCACTCAGAAGGTGTTGTCATCTATTGGTGATGGTTGGCTAGCTGCAGAAAAAGCACTGACTTTAGCTAAAATACCCCTTTATTAATTTTTCATCACCTCGTCCAGATTCAGCTTTGGGACTCTGCCGACCCTTTCATGCAACCGCTACTGCGGAGGCTGTTGGCAGCGCAGAGGCACCAGCACTGACGTAGACCTGTGGCCAAGTCAAATGACCCCATGGGACTGGGATGCCCTGGCTACCTTGGGGGCCCCCACACTCCCCCAGAACCTCATGCTGGTAGGATGAGCATCCTTAGTTCAAAACAAGTGAAAAAAATTCTGCCTTAAAAGATGAGCAGTGTTTTTTATTATTTTTTTTCCCCCAAGGCAGATTATTAAATGAAATAAATATTAGAATATTACTATTTTACAATTGTGTAGGTGGTGCATCTAATTAAAAAAATGTACTAGTTATATCCACCAACAGTGTGGAAACAAGTGCAAAGAAGGTTTTCAGTTGGACCTAGTAACTCATAAAATGTGTGCCTTACTAGTTGAAATCTTTTTATATATCAAAATCTTTTTATATAACGCATTTTATACATAGGTAAATAGTAATATTTGTATGCTAGTTAGTTGCAGCATTGCTGGTAAAATCCCAATTGTTTGCCTGCCTTCTAGAGTTAAGAACTGTCATCCATCACATTCTTTCATTCTTAAACAATACATTTGAATGGTATTTCTTTACATTTTACATTATTCTTGTGTTGTCTAGTGACAGCACTAATATTTTTTGTTTTCCCTATCCTTCGGTCCTGTAAGTCAACCATAACTGGAGGTGGCACTAAGTACGTTACACATAATTCTAAAAGTGTGCTACAAATCCAAAGAACATTGTTTTCTGAATTAATAAAGAAGAGAGAAATAGAAATGAAATTCACAAAAATACCTTGAGTTCCACAAGTGCAAGTTGGGGAAGAACGTTTTGTGTCTTTGAAAGCAATACCAAATTTCAGCTGAGATATATTTATTAGCATTTACTTTTGGCAACAACTCATTAAATATAATTGTCCAATGAGAGGTCAAGCTTAAATTCAACATGGAAATTTAAATTCAAAATTAAAATCACATTCCTATGGAAATGCTCGGATGCAACGTATTTATTCTCGGAGTGGGGGAGAAATATTTGGTATCCCATAGATTGTCCTCTCATCTATTTCTGTCAGATATGTCATTATGATCTGAAACCAAAAGTCCATCTGAGGTCCTTCTGACTATCTCTTTTCTGACTTTCCCTTTGTGTATCATTATATGGTATCATTATATAGTTCTGTTATGCTATCTCTCTTGGGGAGGAGTAACTCCAGACACCAATACAGGTTGGGGACTGACCTTCTGCAGAGCAGCTCTGCAGAGAAAGACCTGGGTGTCATGGCGGACAAGTCGACCATGAGGCAGCAGTGTGCCCTTGTGGCCAAGAAGGCCAGTGGGCTCCTGGGGTGCATTAGAGCTGCTGGAGAGAGTCCAGCGCAGGGCTACAAGGATGATCAGGGGCCTGGAACATCTGCCCTATGAGGAGAGGCTGAGGGAGCGGGGCCTGTTCAGACGGGAGAAGAGAAGGCTGAGAGGGGATGTAATCAGTGTCTATAAGTACCTCAAGGGGGGCAGTGAGGAGGATGGTGCTGGCCTCTTTTCACTGGCGGCCACTGACAGAACTAGAGGTAATGGCCACAAACTGAAGCACCAAAAGTTCCACAGGAACTTAAGGAAATATTTTTTAACAGTGAGGATGACAGAGTACCGGAACAGACTACCCAGAGAGGTTGTGGAGTCTCCTTCTTTGGAGATCTTCAAAACCCGCTTGAATGCAGTCCTGTGCCATGTGCTCTAGGTGACCCTGCGTGTGCAGGGGGGTTGGACTAGATGACCTCTAGAGGTCCCTTCCTAGCTTAAGCATTCTATGATTCTATGATTCTCTATATATCACCACCTGGATCCCATATTGCTGTTCAGAATATTGGAGATTATTGTTCTGTGGTTCTCTACATGGTTTCACTTTTCTATTTTATATCATCTAGATCTATGAAACTAGTTTTGCAAATGCTTGCCTATGTACTTCTTCAATAAATAGTAAGCCAGTGGAGATACTGTCAGGCATTCTTTTATAACAAAATTAGAGACTTCTTTACAGACACTTTCGTTTTTCTGCTCCCTCCAGCCACCATGAACAATTTCATTAATAAGTTCATTTCAGATACCAGCTCAATTCTGCTGAGAGATCAGTTCTATTAAAACAACGCCAACAAATATAAAGTTTAAATATTGTTTATTTAGCAAAATGTCTTATTTTCTGAACAACAGCAACAACAAAAGGTTAAGATACATAATATATATACAGTATATCTGTCTTCTCTGAAAGTGTCATTCACTGAAATAATTGTGGCTAGAAATGGCTCTACATCCAGCTGCAGGATAGATATACCAAAGCAGTGCAGAACATTTTTTTTCTGGGTGTAACACAGTGTAATGATTATGTTTGTAGGGACAGACCTAGTAACTGTGGTTTTTAGTGCTGTGTGCTGTGCTATCTCATTTGGTGTTATCTCTGGTGTTTCAATGCAGTGCCGTACGGAAAGGTGTAAATGAATGTTGGCAGACTTCTACTGACACTTCTGACATTTTAGATAAAGCTAAAATAAGCTAAAGCACAATAGGAAAATAGGTGTGACTGAATGTACAAATGTGGAGATTATGAACCTTAAGCATATTTGTTGCTTGTTGGTCAAATTATACCTACATATAAAAGATTTTTAAGCTGCCACAGAATCATAGAAAATCCAGGTTGGAAGGGACCCCAGGAATTCATCTGTTCCAACTGCCTGTTCAGAGGAGGGCTAACTTTAACATTTAATCAAGGTGCTTAGAGGCTTGTTTTGAGTATCTCCAGGAATGAGGTTTCTGCAACGTTTCTGTCCCCACTAAATTGTCCATCTTGCAGGGTAACTTCAATTCATTTTCTTCACTATTCTAAAAGCATTTTTCTAGGGACTTCGAACTGATTCAAAATAGAATAAAATAATCAGTGTTTAGACTGAAATGATTTTATATCAAACACTCTATTGCTTTTTGGATTTCCCTACGCCCATTATCACTTCTACTTAATAATTACCATATGCTATTCAACTCTTACTTTGACTGCTTTTAACCTGTTTCAGTTCAAAAATCAAAACAAAAAAATTCTCATTTTGCTTTGTTATCTTAATATTTTAAGAATTCACATAATTAATTTGTTCTATGGGGATCCTGCAAATACTTAAAAAAAACTTGTTCGGTCATTATGGCCATTTGGAAGTTTTCTTTTTCAAAAGCCATTTCTCTCCCCAGTAATGAGCATCATTAAAAGAATATTGTTTATCTTTCCTGGAGTTTGACCCTGTCCTCATTGGAGTTTGCCCAGCAGGCAGTTTTCTAGCAATTTTCCCTAGATGGGCATAAAATGTATCTATCTAGACAAAGTTTTTTTTTTTTTTTTTTTTTTTAAACTGGAATTTCATCTCATATGCAATAACCAAGAAGGAGGATGAGCCTGCATGACATGATGGATGAGCTTATGTGATGTTGTCATTTAAATCTTGCAGAATAAAATGAAAGATGGATACTATAATTAAATTTCATAATTAGTAAGCCTATCTGGTGTGCCTACAAACATAATATTAGAAAGTTATGTCTTCTTTTTATATCTAACTTTTCTTATGCTTTTTTTTTTACCCTTTTGGGCACTAAGAATGCAAACTGTAAGAGTAATAAATAAAGGAAAAAAGAGTCTTGTTTTCTTGTTCCTATCATTTACAATTCCAGCCTTTCTAAAATACTAAAATGTCTTGCCTTTTTGAAACTGTGGTTAGACAGAGAGAATAATATCATGAATTCCAAAAGATGTCAATAGCTCTTTATTTTATTTTAACTGCAGTTTATATCCTAGCAAGTAATAAAGCATTTAAAAAATAATACTTTTTTGTTTATTTGTTTTTTGGTAAAGATGGACCAAAAAGGAAAAGGGAATGGAGATAGTCTCTCTCTCTCTCTATATATATATATATAAAGAATAATATATTGAATTTATGTTTGTTTGTTTGTTTGCTATTCTTTTTACAAATTATTTCATTTTTTCATTATTTCATTCTTATACTGTACTTCCTAATAGCAAAAAGTATATAAATTATTTCACACATTCCACCCCCTCAAAAAATAAAATAAAATCTGTAAAACATTTTATTCAAAGAAAAACATCTTTAAGTTTTGAGATAGCATTTTATTAACAAACATGACTAGTCTATCTCTCTCTGACCAACCCTGTCTTTCCACCACTAACCTTGCACACTTTCACATTACTTTGTTTTCTGTTCAACTCTATATTCTCATCAACTTTCAGGACTGCGGGCAAGGAAACCCGTAAGGCAATTCTTGCATTAGATCTTACTTATTCTTAAAGAATGCTAAAAAATGCCTCAGAGAAGAACCATGGGAATCAGCTCATGGATGACCAGGACCATTGTGTTAAGGTGAGACTGCTATACTATGCGAGGGCTAAGGTAAATTCTAAAGGAATGTCAATATTAAAAATAAATAATGTAAGTGTTCTACATTAAATCGCATGATGCAAAATGGAATGTTGCATAACTCGATCTCCCAGTCTAGCAAAACTCTCTCCTTTTGCAATTATGAACTTTTATTGAAATTGTAGGTTTTTGAGACCTTGGCCTAATGAAAATTATTTTAAAAAAAGTTCAGCTGTCAACCTGAATGAAGAACATTTGTGGACAATTCCTTATGAGGTGTCTAGAACACACAGTTAGCAGAGGGAATTAGGCACACACTGATGGCTGTACCAAGTGATCAGCAGCAAACAGAAGCAGATTTTTTTTATAACTAGGCAATAAGAAATGTTAGTAGCGTAGCTATGTCCGGGGCACTTAATCTGGAATCATGGGGAAGTTAAATTGCATACCTGAGACCATGTAATAATTCCTTGAACATAATTCCTTGAAATCTCATTCCCTTCATGTATTTTACTCATAGTCTTCTAAATTTTCACCTAGATATTTTCCACCTTCACTTCTACTACTTCAGTGTCTTTTCTGGAGATCAGAAGTCCTTACTTTTCCACTGTAAGTGGAAAAAAAAATTCTTCAGCTATATTTAATTAATTACAAGTCCCTTCAGTAGTGTTTTTTCTTTTTTATCCTCTTTCTTACAGAATTTTAGAGGTTATTTAAGTATGCATGTATTTCTCATTTCATAAATTCTTGATTTTGATTTTTTCTCATGTTAAGCATTCATATTTTTAAATAATTATATTTTCTGTAATACCTGCTTGATATTTTTAAAAGATTAAAATGCCTACGTGTCATACTGTTTTTTCTTTTTCTTTTTTTTCCTCAGTTGCTGGATTATAAATATTGTACCTATATCATATACTTCATTCTCTAGAAATGATCACGACTAGATTTTTAGAAACATTTTAAAATAACTGGTTATCATTGTCCTATCCAACTGTGCAAAAGAAAAGTGTTCCACAAGTCTTAACTTTTCCTTTCTGTGGGAATTATCAAGCAATTCTCATATTTTTACAAATGCAGTGGCATTATCATGAAAGAACACAATATGATTGGCATGGTTATGTACTGAATTGTAAATTATATTATCATAAGCTGTCTTGTTCTATTGGATTAGTTCAGTTCACCAGTTTTGCGTCCACGTGGATCATAATTACCATATGATAGGACTAAGAATCCAGGATTCAATTGATAATAATATGTGTATATATATATATATGTATGTGTGTGTGTGTGTGTGAAACTTTATTTTTTTTTTTTCTCTATGGTCATTCTTTTTTATCATTCATTGAGCAGTTGTCTAAGAAAGATAGGCTTTCTCACAAAGTCTATGAGAGGTTCATTGAATCATACATAGAAACCTGAAGGATATTTCTGGACTTTAGAAATGACACTAAATGATGTGGCTGAAGTCAGGAACATGACTACCGGGACATAGTCTGCTAAAAGAGTTGGAATTTTTTCAGCCTTGTCATTTTAAGTCCAAAATTGTGGACCCTTGTACTTACTAATTTACTTGGCAAATGCCTCCATCATCTAATAGCATCGTACCAGGCCCTTTCCAAGCACAACCCTTCTGAAGGCCCTCGAGAGAAGAACAACCCATCCCACACATATGATGTCCAGAAGACATCAAAGCCCTCCCAAGCTACTTCACCTGCAGGAATTCTGCATCAGGCACGACCATAGGCCTCTCACTCTTTTTTTGGCATTTGAGAGACCCAAGTTCTTCCTGGTGAGGAGCATGATGCTGATGCCTGGAGGTGCTTCTTCTGCATCCATTTAGGATTGCTATTTTTGTACATTTTCTGGCACTTTCTGCTAACTTGCTCTTTCTGAACTGATACAGAGCTAAAATTTGACTATCTTCACACATGAGCTATTACTTAAAGTGGCAAAATGGCCTCTCGTCTCCTGCCTGCCTCCATTAACAGAAAGGGCTAATGCTCATTGTTTATTCTGTAACTACATACATTTGCTTTATTATAGATGGTATTCACAGAGCTAAGCTCGAACAACTTAGACAATAGTCATCTGACTGCTAGAAAATTGTTATCACAGCTAAAAGAAACTAGGCTAAAAGTCTAGATAAATCCTGTAGCTGTGCCTTTTCTGAACAATAAAGAGACTATGGCAAGTGACTATTCTACTAATGGCAAAACTAAATTTACTTAAAAACAAAAGTTTATTCTAACATGTTTAATTAGAACATCTAATTAGAAATGTTAGAGTTAGAACTCTAACATTTTTTTTCTCTGAAAGCAACTGATGACATTTTTAACAAATTATTCTAGCCAAAAATTCTTCCAAAGAGAAAAAAAAATGAATCAAAAATCCAGTAAAATAATAAAAGAGCTATTATCTTTAACTGACAAGCTTAGTCATACTCTGTTAGAAGAAAAGTTAGAAAAAATACTCTTACTTTTTAACAAGAAAGGAACAAGCAAACGCGCTGCTGAGTTTCCAAGAAAAAACTGCCATGAAATATGCTTTAATGGTCTTTCAAATCTCTTCTTTCTCAGACTACACAAAAATGAAGATTTTTTGCTCCCTGGTAATGTGAAGAATGGGCAAATTTCCCTATGAATGAAGTAACACTGCTCTGCTGCTGTCAGTCGTTCACTACCTATTGTGAAGACTCGTATAAAATTGGTGGAGAAAATTTAAATGGAAGGATGTATTAATGCTTCTATGTTAGAGGTAAATAAGATTAAAATAGTATTTTGATGATATTTAATTTTAATTGGATTGCCCAGTCAAATATTATATGCATTCCAGTTGAACTGAGAAAACTGACTATATTTTATGAAGTTAGTTTAGTTGTTTTAAGAATTAGTCTCCCCTATAAAAACTCCACTTACATTAACCTGTTATTTTTATAATATAGATTTTAATTCTTTTAGTGATATTTTATTTTTCAAATACAGAGCATGTAAATCTTCAAGAGGGTAACAGAAAATTATTTGCTACTTATATTAGCTTATATAAAATTTGGTTAGGTTTGTGATTTGGGGTTACAAAATTTCATAGTAGACTTCACAGAAAAATCTATGATTATGCAGTATTTAATGTGTGTACTGTAAATCAAGTCAATTGCTCTTTTATCTTTTATAAATAAAAACATTTGGTCTGTGTTCTTTGAGGAACGTGGCTGGGGTTCATCTGGTGCTACTACATATTATTACCTATTCAGAATGTCTATTTATTATAATCAGCAAATTTCCTATTCTCAAAAAATATATAAATGGGTGCTTTAGAAGTCATAATCTATATTATTATAGTTATGAAATAAAATTTTGCATTACTGTCCTAAAAAGGTTATGGTCTTGACAGGATTATAAGCCTGTGTTACTAAAAACTTGAGTTGAGATTTTTCAACTATTGGTTCATTTACTCAAAAGATGTCACAACACATGAATGGTTAGCCATAAAAATCATTGAATTTTTTACATTTTTTTCTCTGCAAAATATAAGCCCACAATGAAATAAGAATAGTGTCTGGCTGAAATGCTGTTTACATCATTTACATACTGTGAAATACTTTGGAGAAGTAGTCAATTCTCTTGTCAAATAAAGTGAATTACATAAAGATGATTAAGATGGGAAATGGCATTTATTAAAATATTTATAAGAAAAATGCATTGACATCGAAACTCATATGTCATGTCAATATATAATAGCATGAGGCCCTAAGCATAGCTTTTTATTTAACACAAAGATGATGGTACACAAAAACAATGATGTTTTTCCTTTTGTTATTTTTTTCTGTTTGTTCTATTCTTCCATAGCATGAATATTTCATCCTGGTCATGAATTTCATTGTTTTTTTTTTTCTTTCTAATATTTGGCATTTGTTTTTTAAATGTGTTCCATAACTCAGTTCTCAGATCCTTTTGGTACCACAGTGGTTTTTAATAGTTTTCTGCGTAGTTTCCGTGCTGCAATTTTGGCAAGAGTCCTAGAGCCTGTAAGCAACAGAACAGGCTATAGAAAAATGTTGCATGTATTTAAAATGAAGCTTTTTGAGCAGAAAGAGGCTAATACCAAAACCATAAAAACATTACACTACACTAGGCACAGGAAAATATACATATATATATGTATATATGTGTGCCTAAGAAATGGTAGTGAAAGACTCCAACTCTGTGCTTTAAGAGGCACATATAAGGCAAACCATTTCACTTTTCACTCAAACATATTTCAGGGTGACAATATATATTAGAATTATGGTTCAGAATATTTAAAGTGCACCTGCAAGTTGTCTCATTAATAGTTAATTATTCCTGCCTTTTCTGAAGATAAATTCTTTGAGATATCATATTTTGAAAGAAATAAAAAATAGAGAATTTTAAAATCCATTGTTCCTCCCTGGGGCAGGTGATGAGGAGGAATCTAAAATGAAATCCAACTTTTGAAGAGCATTAAGTGTAAGTCTGACACCTAAACATCTTCTGTTAATCTCTTGTTATCAATTTCAATCTTTCAAAAGTCCCACAGAAAAAATTTGTCTTAGTTTTAAATCTTAATTGAATCTGCAAGGTATTAGTGGGGAGCAGGATGGAGCTGATTGATAGTTTTCTTGTTTTATGCAGACGTTTCAGCATAGCCTTAAATAGAAAGACTTTATTATTCTCTGCATTAAGCATAGAATGCATGAAAAGAAAGAAAAGGGAGACTCGTACAATCTTCTTCACAACTGGATTATGCACTTTGGGAGATATTTATTTCTACTACTTATTGCTACATTTCAGTGACTACTTCTGATGAAAGTTAGAGTAGAATTCTTTTTCCATGACAGAATCTTTTATTTTTCTTCAGCAGACTCAGTCATAAGAAAATAGCTCAATACAAATACTTTCGGTTTTAAAAAAAAATGCATTAGAACTTGTTAAATGTCATCATGCATCATGTAAGTAATAGTTCCCTCTGGAAATAAAAATGAAATTTTGAATATTTTTTTTTCTTTCTTTCTAACAATTTACACACACAAACAAAATCTTTACTTTCATGCTGAGTGGACTATATGATGGGGAAAGCACATTCTCTCTATAAGTAGGACAAAAATAATTGATTAGTATAACTTTAGGTTTTATATAACTTTATATTTCTAAAATGACACTTCACTAAACTTTCTTCATGACAGATGTGGAATAGGATTATTTATTTTGTCTGGGAGAAGGTAGCATATATTTAGAAAGCATACATTTTATTCATTAGCAAAAGATTCATTCCTTCATATGAATATTTGCTAGTGGAGAAAAATAAATGAATAGCTTGAAGAAGATAAAGATATAAAGAGTATTAGAATAATTACTCTCTGTTCATCAAAGTGACTCTCCAGCAATCTAAATTGGATTGGGAATTTATAGTAGTTCATCTTTAAGCCTTGTACAAACAACCACACCCTTGATACAATTTGTAATAATGCAATATAGCTTTAGGATCAGCAAGGGGCAAAGCCAAATGCCAGTGTCGAAGACCCAGTGAGGCCCAAAATCCCAGCCCCCAAAAACCCAGGCTAAAGTAATGGCAGCCCTGGGGGCAAAGCACAGAGGGTGCATGGCTGGAGATCCCAGAGGTAGCCTTCACGGATCCTTTTCCTTAAGCAATAGTTTTCTCAGCCGTGTGATCATGGAATACATGTCTGCACCATATCAGAGGTGGCTTGAACACAGACTACTAAACATCTGTCAGGGGAAAGAGCTGCAAAGGACGATTATAGAGAAAGGTGGTTACAGGCTCGTCTGGGCAAGCAGGGCCTATGGGTGTATTTAGGGCCCTGTCAGGTAACCCATGGAAAACTTTGTAAGATGAAGGTCTAGGCTGTTCATTGCCCTTAGTCATCCTGAACCTGATTAGATTTGTACTGGATCTGCAAAGAATATGAGGAGTTACAGTGGTCCATAAATGATCTTCATTATTTTGTTATGTTATTAAGATTTTTTTTTTTTTTAGGAGAAGACTGAAATTGCTGGAGTCAACTGCTGATGTATTTGTATCTGGAGCCATTTGTTTTGTCCTGGGATGGCCAAGACAGCTATGACAAGACCTATGGACCATAGATCCACACCAATCTGGAGAGGCAGCTGGAGTTCAGCCAAGATACCATGGAGAGAGGGCTCAAAAAAGACGTTTCATAGCTGCATTCAGATGAAAGTGTGACCTTGATTGTGATCACACCAAAGTGTGACTTTGTGACACCAGATTATAGAAACTGTGGTTGACATTAAGTGCTCATCAGATCATGTTGTTGCCCAGACTAAAATAAGCTGAAGAGGAAAGAAAAGCTGTAACACTCTTCAATTATATCATTAACAAGAATAAAATATACAATCTTTCTTGGAAATAAATCTGTTTAATTATTAAAGGTTAATAGTTCTCCTTGAGTTGCTCAGTCCCTTATCAAATCTTCCTTAAGGTGGCAGAAGAAATTTGCAAGCAAAGCTGCTCTTTGATCAATGTTAAACAGAACTGATTGCATAATGTAAATAATTGGAATAGGCCTAGTTTCTCAAAAACTTTAATATGTATGTACTTCAATAAAAGATTATGCTGAACAGGATTTTGCAATGTTGAAAGGAAAATCAACAGTCCAAAGCGGACTCCTTCATTCCGTCATCTTACCCAATTCATCAGGAATTCTGTTATTCTCTCTGAGATAAATATATGGTAAGTATAACTAATTCTGCATTCATGGAAGGTGGCAATTTACAGTACCTCCATATCCAGATCTGTATTGCACATAACAGGTGGTACAGACAGAAGCAATAAAATGCTATCATCTGCCAGGAGTCAAATGACTGATAATGAAAAGAAACTGTATTTGAAGAAAGGTGTTACAAAGGTCTGACAGTACAGTAGCACAGAACTATAATACAATTTGATCTTTTGCCTTCTTAGAAAGAGAGAGTGGAAAACAAACATTTTGCTGTTTACAGTTTTAGGAATATTATTATGCCAAATGCTGAAAAACCACCTGCTATTTCTGTAAAGTAGAGCCTTCTAACTGTATAATATACTACAGATATACTATATCCATATTATATATCCATATATCATAGAATCTTCTAGCTGTAGAATATGGAAATGCTATGGTTTTCTAACATTTTCTACATCATTCATATTTATTTACAGTCCTTAGGGGTAGCTGATTTTAAAAATATGAATTTACACATTATTACATCATCTAGAGTATCTGTTGATCTGAGTAAGCAACACAAGCAGCAACAGGTTACAAATCAATAAATCCATCTGTTATACAAAGAATCATTCAAACCCTATTCTTTTCCAAAAGACTTGAAAAAGAGTTTCACTCATCTGGAATATATCTCTTTGCTTCCAGCTACTCTGAGTTTTTTATGACATTGCCCATTCTTCCACTCCTGAATACTGGTTCTTTAGTAGCTCCTCTCCTACAGTTTATGCCTTAGTTTTTGTGCACATTTTCATGTCAGTCTTTTTCTCCACCTTGTTTTCAGCCTGACTTTGTCACATTCCTTGTCTCTCATCTCAAGTCCATCATTGCTTCTATAATGTTGCTTAAAGCACATATTTCTATGTTTTAATCATACTATACTAATAATTATATGTGTGTGTGTGTGTGTATATTTTTTCAAAGAATATGAATACAGTATCTCTAATGATAGACAAATACAACATACATAAACAAATACATTTTTCCACTGACTTTGGTTGTGTTAAATGAAACCATGCACCAATGCAAAATACTTAACATATGATGCAAAACTTTGAATAATGCTCTGTTAAATTTTAATAAGTACTTTCATATTCAGTCTTTTTAAAAGGTATCTTTTATAGTGACTAATATGAGAACATTTTCAATGGGCAATGGAATTTAGGAAATATGAGTATCTTAAGGGTAATGGAAGTGAGGAAGTATGAGTATCTTTAAGCAAACATTTTTATTTGCTATTAGTTTTGTATGTCCATGATGAACAACTTCAAATAAGTAATCACATGCTTCAAAATCTCATATGAGTGTATTTTCCATGTTTGATAAACAAAGCACTTCAAATTTTAAACATCAAAAGGCATCTACATATTCCCTCAAGCGCTAGGCACTGGAGACAAAAATCTGCATTTTTCTCTTCTTCTTTATTCTCTTTTTGCAGTTGTCTTTAAGAATATAGCCCCAAATTTATAAAAACATGCTTACAGTAGTAAAATCAAATGGAAGAGACTCTCTTACTCGAAACCTCAGTGTGAATACTGTGACTAGGTAATAGTCTGAGAATTAATGTTAGCAGTAATTCATATATTTAAAATGCAACTTCTTATTACATTTACACAAAAAAAAAGAAGAAAAAGAAGAAGGAGAATAGGGAGTTCTGATATTGAATTTTGTTATACTAAAGGTTTGACTAGGATATGAAATTTAATTTCTATTCTAAAGTCTTGTTGCATTCTTTGAACAACAAGGAACTGTTTGACATTGCTTTTTAAAAATTCTGCACCCTGAGAATCAGTTTTGGATATTGTTTTCTGCAGGAGGATTTTTGTTTGTTTTCTTTGTTTACTTGATGTTTTGCAATCAACTGGCACCTCAGGTTTGCCAAATGACTGACTTTCACTTATCCTATATATTCTGTTGCATGGAAATACTGGAAATATTATGCAAAATATTATTCAAGTATTAAAAAACTTAGTGAAGGAAAAGGATTAAATATGAACAAGAAGAATGAAAACACTGCAGGTTTGTTTACATGTGCACATGTTAGTGACTGTCTAGCACCTCAGATGTACTAAGTAGTAAATTAAAAAGAACAATGAAAGGAAAAACTCAAAGTTTGTAACTGTCAGCATGCAAAAACTAATACATTTTGAGGAGCCATCTTTTTTTTAACACTTAAAGTAAAAGGTTAATGAGGGTGATAATTTTAATTCCACTTTATATTGATAATATCTACATATTTATAATACTTATTTTGGTGAGAGTGTGAATAGACTGGAATTCAAAAATACAGTGATGGAATTTCACGATGGAGATGAGAGAGCGATGCATCTGGTTGAGGAGGGATACAATAAAGATATGACTGTACAAACAGAACAACAATCTTTTGTAAAAGGGGAAAAGGTGTAACAGATACAGAGTAAATGCAGTCAAACCAAGGTGTGCCATGTCATGTCATGTGTTTCTTACAATATTGTGTGGTGGGAGTGGTGGGAGAAGGGAGAATTGGATGTGGTGTAGATGAAAAGTTAGTGCAAAGATAATAATTCCCATACTTTCTACTTCTTTGGATGTATCTCTACTCCAGTAAATAGCTAGTATTTGGCTGGGTTAATTACTCTCACTTCTATTATTTAATATGGTACTAGAACCCTTGATAAAAATGATTAAGAAAATAATAAAAAAATAGATGGGTTGAGGCAGATAAATGATATCACATCATGTTGTACGCAAGTAATATCACACAGCTATAGATGGCAAAGTCAGAACTGTTAACCTAGTCAGAACACTATTTTCAATGTAGCTCTTGATTGCCAAGATCGATATAGACAAATCTATACTCAAGGTGACAGTGATGTAAAGTATAAAATGTAAGCAGTTTGTACTTTTAGACTTTGAAATGAAGTATGTGACAATATAAATACAAATATACCAGGATTTCCTGTTGCTTGGTTCATCTAAGTTACACTGCTCACCTTCATCCTTTCCCCTATTTACAAAAAAAAAAAAAAAAAAAAAAATTACCAAAAGAACACTGAAAATGACGCAAAATCAACTTCACAGTTTCTTGTGCAAGAAGGATTAATGTAGTTATGTAGTTTGCAAAGTCACCTTCTCATGATTTTTATGTTTGTTATGGTTGTCTCGTCGTCTTGTCTATTTTTCAAAAGTTGTAAAAGATTATTAAAGATTATATCTGAGAAAAGGAAAGTGGTCTCTGTTCATTGTTAGATAAGGTTAGATGGGTTGTCCCTTTTTAAATGATCTCACTGGACGTTTGTGCCTCTGGGCATAGCATGTCACCTTCATACCTATATAAATATCCTCCGTGCTTATAACACACATTCTGAATTCTAAATAGGTCTTTAGTTTCTTCAAGATAATGAAGGTGGCTTTTTTTAGATAGTTAAATTCAAAAACGTAGAATGGGCTATCATAGAAAGAAAAGTGCAGCTTTTAAGTAGCTCTTGGTCATGAGTGAGGGTCAAATTTGCTTTTATACTAAAGACGTGGAAAAGAACACACCTTCAAGTTCAGCTACCTGAATGTCAAGGGTGAAAATATAACACAGGCAGAAGTCCAGCTAAAAGCTGAGTTTGCAAACCTGTCTAACAAATGAAATACTATGCCCCCAACCATTGGTAAAAATGGATTTGCTAAGTGGATTATAAAGAAAAAGTAATCAAGCTCTAACTTTCACTCTATCCTCCTTCACATGATTTCCTCCTTTACAAAGGCTATAATAGCCCCAGAGAGTGGTTCCTTCTTCTCAGGTCAAGCAGTACTGACTGCTGCACACAGCTCAATCCCTCTTTAACTGGTTATATCTCCGTATGAAGTAGACACATAGTATGAAGTACACACGTAGTATAAAGTATAAAACACCTGGCTCTGAATCTCTACTGGGTAGCACATAGTGAAACTGTAAACCAAATACATGTATGAAATGCATGTATGTATTGGAACTGGCAGTATAATTGGCACCCATGTGAAAGAGCGACTGGGAGTAATAGTCCAAGGGCTGGGCAAGCCTCAGCAGTCTCTCTGCGACATCCTGAATGTGAATGCCTGGTGAGCAGCAATCCTCCACAGACTACCGTTCAGGCTGGCAGATGGGATCTTGCCTACATCAAGGATTTATCCATTGCTACCACTTGTATTATCATCCTGGTGATGCTGTATGACTCAGTATCAGCTGATTCAGAAATCTTGTTGGACACAGTTCCCAGCCCCTCACCTGTTACCATGTCACTAACCTTGTTCTGTATTTGTTCATCTGCAAGCAAAGCAGAAGACCTCCTTCTGGTGCCAAAGGTCACAAGTTTCCATTCCTTGTCAACAAAGGAGGCTTTGTAACAGGGTAAGCACAGGCTCTGTCTGATCCTCCATCAGTATGGCTTGGGGGCTCTTGAAGCTTCAGGGTCTTGGAGAAAATCCAGTGAATATCATTCTCATTATAACTAATGCTGCACAGTTTGCTGACCTCTCACCATGTCTCCTTTATTTGGAGATGCAGATCTTTCACCAGCATACATTTCCTACAGGCAATGTATGGAGGCCATACATTGGCCATCTGTTCTTCCCCAGGAAGAGGCCATCTGTTCTTCCCCAGGATCAAGAGAGGCATCAAGCAGTTTAATATAGTTGGAACTGGTTGGTTCACGCCAAAACACAATCCTGGCAGGAGCTAGGATTTATTCTTTGAAATAGGCACTTGGATGGAGTTATCCGAGATTGCAGTCACTCCAAGTGTCTCCTAACCTCCATTTGAAGGGAAAGATTTAGCTATCCAGTGCCAGGAGAGAGCCCTGGCATTAGATTATGATCTGATTGGTGTGATTTTGAAGCCAAGATTTACTTGTTGAAGCCCCCTGGAAGGAGACTTGTTCAATCCTCAGCAATTTCCTACTTTAGTTTAGACAGTTACTCGTCTGATGTGTAAGCTGTTATAAATTTTCTTACAAAGCATCTTATTTTTCTCCTATGTTTTATAGCAAGCCAAAATGTCAACCTGGTGCTGTAGATTTTACTACTTAACAATGACTCTACTTCAAGTATTATAGCAAATATCCTGCAATGCTGAGGAACTCTACAGATACTCCCTAAATATTTCCACCACTCAACCAATATCATAAGGAAAAACAGGAAAGTGAAATCATATAGCTTATGCTCCATACTAACATTGCTACTATTATTCTATTTGTCTTCCTTTAACTTTGTTTATAATCCTTCCTAAATTTCTATCAGTCTCCCCTTTTTGCTGATTCCTTTCTCTTTCCTATATCTTAACCAAATGAAATTTAAAATCAGGAAAAAAAATCTTTTACCTCTACTGCTTGTCAATAAAAGACGTAAGGAAACATGTAGGATAAATCCTGTAGGATTTATCCCGTGAAGTCAGATTTCAGATTTCTGTAACTGAAGAAATCCTTAGAGATAAAAAATACACCAAACCAACCAACCAATCAAATACACACACATAAAAAAAAAAAATAGCAATATCACTCTGTAAGTGTCTTTGTGCTTAGGATATCTTACAAAATCCACCTGTGAGGATCCTATAAGCACCTTTAACTTTAAAGACAGAAGTAGTAGTACAGCAGCAACTGTAAAGATTAAAGTATTTTTCTAAAATTCATCTGAACTTCTGAGATTAATTGAAAAAGAAAGAAAAATCATTGAAAACACCTTTTATGATTTAATTTCATTCTTAAAATAAGAATATATCCTGTATAACTGAGGTATGGAGAATAAATTAAAGAAGGCGGCACTGATTTTGAGTAATGATTGGTCAAGATACGTTTTTATAATACGTAAGTCTGAGAATTGATAAAAAAAATCAATTCTAAAAAATACTCAGTTAAAGAATTAGTTAGAAATACAAAGGACATAAATTCTAGTTCAATGTGTTAGTTGCCATAAGTTTAGAAAGACACAAGGAAAAGTGGCAACAAAAGCATTCATTTGTACAGAATGGTTTCCACTCTAGTAGGAACTCTGATTTGTTTGATAACTGTACTTAAAATACAAGTTACTTCAGGGATTAAATGTATGAAATGTTTAAAATAAAATTTAGCCTTATATAGTGGTTAGATGAGGTCCCCCCAAATGTCAAATGCATACCTTAGTGATTCTCACAAATATTACATTGATTTTGGCAAGATGAGGACTGGTTTGTGTTTTCCACAAGAATGTCAAAACTTTGGGGCAGTAAGTTACCATTTTTGTTGTTGTTGTTAGAAAATATTTCCATGTGCATTTGATCTCTGATTTGTTTTTCTGATTTTTTAAAAATTATTGATTGTGCGATACTTTTCACAGCAGATTCCTTGTTTCATGACCAACTCTATCCTTACATGCTCCTAAATCACATCATAGAAGCAAAGATTACCACAGGACTGTCTTTTTTTTTCTCTTTTTCTTTTTTTTTTTCCTTTTTTTCTTCTTCTTACCTTTTTCATAGCAGGGAAAATTTAATTCAACAAACTGCACATGAAGAAGACACATATTCCCTGAGGCCAAATGGATTAAAAGTCTAGGACTACAACTCTTTAGAAAATTGTTAGTATATAAATGCAGACTGCCAAAGACCTTATCTATTTTAGTACATTTTGAATTTTTGCAGATGCAGAATGGTGTTGCGAATGTGAATATGGGAGCATTAATCATGGATGCTGCAATATATATGTACTCTGACTTTTGTTATAAAGATCTACTCAGCCTCATATGTCTTTCCTGACGGAGAGAGAAAAACTAGAAGTAGATGAATGCTGACATAGCTGTGATAAATCAGTCAGCTCTATTGCTAAGAGAAATTGACAGTGGTATAAATAGCCTTTACAAATTCAACCTAACCTCCAGACTTTATCCAGTAAATACAGAGTCTGCAAAAAAATATTTACTGTGATTTCTTATTTAAAGTTATGTTTCTTATCTTGTTTAACAAATGAAATAAAAAAAATAAAAAGCACGGATTATTTTAAAGCATGGATTATTTTACACTTCATTTCTTTATATATTTACAGTCTTGCAATTTAAAAGTATATGATGCAGATGTGTTGATGCTGTGCTCCAGGCACTTTAAGCAAACATTGAAACAGTAGATTTTACCCTAAGTCCCAAAACTGCTTGCAATCCTGAAAAATCATTGTTCAAACAACATGAAAGAGTTCTATGGTAAGAAATATAGAAAAATGGGAGTTTGCTTTCTCTGTGGAGGGCAAGGTAGTGGAAGAAAGGAAAGGGAGGTGGAGGGAAAGGAAAGAAAGTGAGAGGAGAGGAAGGGAAGGGGAAAATCATAACTGAAGCTTTGGACAGATGAACAGCTTTTGAGAAGTCTTCTGTTGATACAATATTTGCATTTGTTTGCATAGTTATAAATCTTCTCTCTATATATCATCCCATTATTCTTCTGAATCTAGTGGGAAGATCTTAAAGACTTAAAGACTGGATAAAGATTCCAGTATAAGTTCTTACTTAATTTTCAAAGCACTCAGTGGGATAAAAAAGAGTAGATCCTCTCAAGATGCCCTTTACAGCCAAAATTGTGTAATGCACTGAACTCTTATTTGTAAAAATCACTCTTTTCGTATTTAAAGCTTATTAGAAACTTATCAGAAGCAAAGAGCAAACCAAAAAGAATCGGATCATCTCTCCTCTTAACTAAACAGTTCACATTATAATAATTCTTGATGTTAAATGACGTTCATTTAAAAGTGAATCTCTTCTATAAGCTACACAAAATTAGGCTTTGCTGAACTTCAGTAATGTCAAGATCATATGGGAATGTGAGAAGAAATACTACCTACAGTGCACTCTAGCTTCCCTTTCACTACAGATGACATTTATATTCATTCTTTTTTTAGTTATCCTTGCTTACCGTTATGTTTCAGATATTCTTTGGTTTTAATAGGAATTATTTACAGGTTGAAACTGTATATTTTGGACTTATTTGCAGGCAAAACAGGAAGAAAAAAAAACAATAATGGAATAAAACTATCTATTTTAAAACTGAACACCAAGTTTCAATAAATAATCTAAATGTTCCAAACAAAAGCAGAAGAATATTATTGGCTGCCAGGGGCTGCCAAGGTGAGAAGAGTGATGTCAAGAGAGCTTTGCTGAGCAAAATTTCTCCAAATTACTTGGCCTGAAAAAAAGGTCTAGGGTTAGGTGTCATGTTAAGATTAGGAGAGAAGGGGAAAGGGAAATGATGCCATTGGAGAGGTTCTGTGCAGGGGCTCCAAAGAGAAGTTGAGTGCTGCCAAGAGAACTTTGCTGGAGTTTCCTGTCAGCACCACATATAGCTTCATCCATCTCAGAGATGCTCTTCAGAAAAAAAAAAAAAAAAAAAAAAAAAAAAAAAAAAAAAAAAAAAAAAAACTAAAGGTTAGGTTTAAGGTTAGGATTATGTTTGAGACAAGGATAAGGGGTAATGCAGCCATTGAAATGGATGCGTGGCGGGTATTCCAGGGTTGGACTGTGTTTTGCAAAAGGAGGTATGCTGGGAGGAGTTACTCATTGGCATCAAGTATGTTGTGTCCATCCATACATCATTAGGGTACAAAAATACTGAGGTTAGGGTTAGCACAATTGTTACATTTAGGTTTAGGGTTAGGGCTATGGTTAAGGTTGAGGAAAGGAGAAAGGGGAAGGACGCTGTTAGAGTGCATGTGTGTAAGGACTGCCAAGGGGAAAGGAGTGGTATCAAGAGAACTTTGCTGAGTGAAGTTTCTTCTCTACCCCACATATAATGGTTTTCATGGCAGACTTGGTCTGAATAAATATCTAGGCTTAGGGTAAGGGTTTGGGTTGAGATAATGTGAAAGGGGGACCGTGCCTTTGGAGTGGGTATGTGCAGGGGCTCCAAAGGGAAAGTGATTGCTGCCAAGAGAGCTATGCTGGGAGGCGATTCTAGTCAGCTGCATGTATGGTGGTTTCCACCTCAGACTGGTATGCAAAAGAGTCCAGGATTAAGGTTAGAGGTATGGTTAGGGCTATGCAGAGGAAGAGGGGAATTACACCATAGTAATGGATGTTTATAGGGAATTCCAAGGTCAGATGTGTTCTGCCAAAGCAGATATGCTGGGAGGACTTTGTTGTCGGCATCAAGGGTTCCCTGCATGGGCCTGGAAAATGTATACGATTAGGGGTAGGGCAAGTGTTAGCTTTAATTTTAGGCTTGGTTTACATTTAGCATTGAGGGAAAGGGGAAAGATTCCATTGGAGTGGGTGTGAGCAGGGGTTTCCAAGGGAATGAGGCCCCAGAGAGTTGTGCCTTGAGAAGTTTCTCCTTGGCACCTCATATGGTGGTCTGCATCCCAGACTTGGCTTAAAAAAAAGTTGCGGGTTAGGGTTAGGACCGAGAGAAGTTGAAAGCCAAAGGGTGGTGTTGACCTGGGTGTGTGCAAGGGCTCTGAAGTGAAGGTGGGTGCCGCCAAGAGAACTGTGCTGGGTGGAGTTTCCTGTCAGCACCATATATGGTTTTATCCATCCTAGACCTGTTCTGCAAAAAATATTTAGGATTATGTTTAGGGTTAAGATGATGTTTAAGCTAAGGACAACGGGTAAAGATGCCATTGATATGGATGTGCGTACTGTATTACAAGGTCGGGCTGAGCTTTGCTAAAGGAGCTTAGGGCAATTGTTCTGGTTTAAACTTAGGTTTCTTTCTCCTCAGAGCACTGTACTTTCATTAAATATTGTATTATTTATATGTAGATGATGGGGTCTTTTCTCTAGCGGATTAATTAGCAAAAATGACTGTTTTTTAAGTTTATTTTAATTTTATTATCTTTTTTTGGACAAGCAATGCATCATTAAATGTTTCAATCTTTACTAAGCACTGTATTTTCACAAAGCAGTATATACTAGTATAGTATATTTTCGTTTTCGCAAGGAAATGTACAAAAGTAATATGAATGATAAATAATGTAAAGGATTTGCGAGATCTCATATACATCCACAAGCTATGCCCTATTTTGCACCTAGTTATCCAAGTTTGATCTACAATAAAGTTTTTTTTGTGGATGAATCTCCAAACTGATGTACAGAGACTTATAAACAAATACTTTCCAAGCAATGTTAATCACTTGTCAAATAAATTGAAGTACTATTTATATATTTTTTGCAATTGATAAATTGTATATTCATTTTATGAATGTAGATGTAGAAAATAGTTAGATAACCTGCAATATTAAAAAATAAAAAAATAATAATATAAGGCTCATTAAAACAGTAATATGTCTTTGTAGAAATAGTAATATATTTTTGCCTTAAAATGTAATCCGTAAATTATTGCAGCAGCTGGTGCTGTATGTTTTAGGTTTAATATATTATCTCTCTCCTCCCAAAGTAGGAGGGATCAAACACTTTGCTGTTTGGTACATGTAGATACCATAGACATGATTCATAGTGGTATCTACAGTAAATTCAATTCAGATTTTGGATGGGATTAGAGATTGTTACATTTTAAGAAATTAATTCATACCTTATCCCTTTTTCTAAATGAACATATTTCTCTGTTTCTACTGTCTTCATCTCAAAGTTAGATTTCAGCCTGATTACAAAAACAGTAAATGTTTATTAGTCAGATCCTGAGGCACTGGCTTTTCTACACACCTATTGCCTTTATTTTTGCAAGATTTCTGTAGGATGTTGGAAACTATTGCCTTGCATGGAAATATCCCAGCCAACAGGTTCTAAATTGGACTGGAGACAGATAGAGATGAAGAAAACTGTAGATGAAGAAAGAGATGGAGAAAAAGATTTAAATCTGAATATGATACTTTTTTTTTTTCATATGAGAACTCCAGGAACAATTATATACATATATAATCATGAGTTTTCATGAAGGCACAGTTCTCTCTGACAAAACAACTGAAAATGTAAGCGGTCAAAGAGATCTCCTATATTAAATCTTAGTGTAAATCAAGAATTGATTTTTCTTCACTTCTTATGTCTTTCATAGTCTTTGTAACTATGCTGTGTGTATCAGATTTTCTAAATAAACACTTTATTTGCATTTTACTTCGACCTTGTGTGTTAAAGATGATTTTTAGAAAATGATTTACAGTATGTCATACCAAAATCGTGCTAATCCATATAACTAGGATACTAAAGTACTTGTACATAGAACCCAGTTCTTCTGCCAGTTTCCACATGGAGGCCTAAGGGTAACAAGGTGTGCATTCCCTAAAGCTTTGTAAGTCAGAGAGCCATTGTTATGGAGCTCAGGAGAGGAAACATCTTTAGCGATCAGCGATAACCAGAAAAAAATTCTCACAACACTGCAGTTTAGTGGGGAACATTTCTGAAACTAAAGATCCCAAAGGAGACTGTAAAAAAAATAGTTCTTTTTATTTGATAGTCTTGAAAAACTTCAGATTCCTTCTATTTCAAGGTCACAGAATAGAACTATTAATACAGCTCTCAGGTCTAGAGCATCTGCTAGGTCATATAACTGATAATCAGGGATGAGAAAAAAATAAGTGCATCAAAATACATAAATCCCAATGTGTGACAAATAGTGAAAGGATGGAATCTGTTCACATGTGTTGTATAAGCCATATATATACTGCTACTGGACTGCACGACTGAGCAGCAGAGGGGAGGACTGAGTTTTTGTATCATCTTTACTATTACACATTTTATAACATTAAATTCACAGGAAACAAAGAAGGACGAAGGACAAAGACAAGGAGATTGCTGTTTCAACAGAAGCAATTGAACGTGATTAGATGAGAACTTTTTTGGGACTAGAGGTAGGGATAGATGGGGGAGAAAGACTGTAATGATGGAATTTGCAGTAGAAAAACAGGGCAGAAGAGAAAGAGGAAATCTATCTGCAAGGAGGCGAAAATGACACTTTCAAAACACAGAAACACAATGGAAAGTAAAAAAGATTTATTTTCCACTTTTCTCTGTCTTTCTCACCTGGCAGTTCAGATTTGGTTTTGTTGATTTTGTTGGAGTGGTTTTTTTTTCCCTTATTTCCCCTTTTTTATTTCACAAGAACTCTTCTATAGGGGGAGAGAAGCATCATTTAAGGGCTCTGGCTCAAGGTTTATTTTTCAGTTATCTGGTTGTTTTATCTGTTTTTTTTTTCTCCATAGAATTTCAATATATTCAGTCTCTAAATTAAGTTGTTAAACATGCAACATTTTTCTTGCTAAGTAAATGACTAAATAGCTCCTTTTCTGGAATTCCCAAAGGCACCAAAGACCACTAGAGATGACCTCCATAGAAATTATGCAGTGCAGAATTTTGGTGTGAAATAACCCATATTTTTCTGGCATTATTATAGAGAAGTGGGGAACACAGCATATATTTAAAAATTATTTTATATTTGAGATAAGAATCTCTCTAATTGATTTATCAGTAGAGCGGGGAGGGACTGCCTAGTCTATTGGATCTGAAAATAAATATTCATCCTCCTGTGATTGACAAGAGAATTAAAAAAAAAATGCAAGAAATGATTTTAGTATTACAATTTTGCCCTCTCTCTACAGCTGCCTTTCCTGACGACTGGCCTTGAAAACCAAATGCAATCCAAGTCAACCGAGGATAATATCAGAAGTGGAATGTGTCAGAACAAATATGTGAATTGATGTTCTTGTTGCCTATAATTTCCTTTCCTTTTTTTCCCTTAGGAAAAAGAAGATAACCATTGCAGTATTTTTACATGATACTCCTTGAAGAAAAGTTATAAGTTAGATTTATGAGAATATTCTGACAATCTATAACAGTGTTGAAAAGAACTGAAGGTCATCATACTTGACTGATACATAAGTGATAAAACAGTTTAGCATACCTCTATGAAAACAAGCCAGTTTTATAGTGAGGTATCTCTTTTGTGACCACCTGTTTCTGAAAGCCTTAAATACTCCACAGGAACACAAATTTTATTATATGACCCTTTAGAATCAAAGCTATTTTGAATAGAATTTTGAATAGTTATCCCTCCTTTTCCCCGCTCCCCCCACCCCCTCCACAAATGCTATAATCTAGTCATTTAATGGGAAATATTCCTCTTTATCAGTACATGTTGATCTTCATGAGCTAATCTTTGACTTCTGTAGATTCACATTTATTCTATGTAATTCAGTTTTAATTACTACAAAACATAAACTTATACGTGTTTTACACAAACATTGCATAAGAAAAGAGAGGCCAATGCAATGTCAAGGTTGTATTTTTGTCATGTATATATATATGAGTATAGATTTAGGTTGGATTCTCATTTCACCCAGGCAGCTCGGAGAAGCAGAGAAGTGTATAAATAGAGTTTCTTATTAAAAAAAAAAAAATGTTTTTGATTCTGGTTTCTCCCTAGTCCTTATTTGATTTTTTCTTACGTGTATTTTGTCCCAGCTAGCAATATCTCAGACATAGGAGCTTTTAGGCAAAGGCTAGAGATTAATAACTATGGCTTCAATAAAAGAAGAAATTTAAACTTTTGAGTATTTTGATGTTTGTTTTCATTCTTCGTTGAGGAAAACAAAGTGAGACATTTCAGAGTTTTGAAACATAGTGAGTAAAAACTAAGACAGTTAGACCTATAAGCCTCATTTAGCCTGGCATATCTGAGGGGTTAATGTTTCTGCTGTGAAACAGGTAGGCCAGTAATTATGATGATCTTTTTCCCTCATTAGAATTTCACTTCAGAGCTAAGAGATGTTTTTTCAAGCACATGACATTCATCTGAAAAGAAAAACTGTTGTTTCTTACCCAGCTGTACACCATTATTTCTCCAGATCACTTCACACCTCCCCAGTAAACTGAGGAAGATACATTGCAAGCACTATAATTCAATAAAACTTACAAGACTTTTGCATTAGATTGATATGGTATTGATTTCATCTCAAAGATGAACTTATGCATAGGAATTTTATGTTCCCATATAATAACCTGCACACACAGGTTGACCTCAGAAACATCCCTTCATACCCCTTTTCCTTCTCCTTTCCAACCTTTCCACAGAAATGCTGACTATGCCCTTATCAACTGTCTCTTATGTAGTAGCAGAGAGAACTTGATTTCAGTAAGTTCAAAAATCTGATTGCAATGACTGTCATCAATACTGTGCATGCTGATTGACCAGTATTTATTTTTTATTCAACTGCTATTTTTCCTGAAATCTCTAGAAACTTTATACTTCTGGAGCCTTCTTCCTCTGATATATTTGATTATAGCAGCTGACTTTCAAAGTTACTTGTAGGAAGATGGGAAGAGACAGTACAATATAACACAGACTATAGACTAGTCAGAAGATAGTCAGTAGGACATGGTGGAGATGGAGGCTACTCATTTCAGAGTATGGGCACCTTCCTCAGGAGCAATTCCTTCAGGGAAGAATGCTGACACATTCTATCATTCTATTCCAGAGTTTATATCTCTTTACTAAAGTTTGGTCACCACAACTTCTTTTGCTCACACTTAAGAGTATTTGGAAAGACATTTAAGTTCCTTATCTTCTGTAACCTAACATAATTCAAAACTATGCATATCCCCTGGTCTGCATAACCAACAGGTTAACGACATTATTCTGCCTTCCTGTATGTCTTTTTCTGGATTTTTTAGCTTTCTATTTCTTGGCTATCTAAAATAACTAACTAGATATCTACAGCTTTACATTCAGCCTCAGTAGTAATTTCCTGATAAAGACATTCTTCAGATGGCAGAAGTTACAGATATAAAATCATTTCATCTGAAAAGGGCACTGAACCCAGGAATCTTTGACAAAGACAAAGACTCAATCAGAGAGGTGTTCTCAGAGCATGACTAACATACACTGACAAGATCTGGCTCTTTACAAACTATCTCTTACTTTTAAGTGCCATAACCACCAGGCTATAAGTTATTCATGTTATTTGGAGTACTTTTCAATTCTTCTGCTGAAGCTGTGCCACTATTCAGGAAGAAATTCAAGATTTATGAGGTTAGAAAGAATTCTGAGAAGTGTGTTTAGCTAGATATCTTTATGACTGGAACATCCACTTCAAAGCTGAGAACTTTGGATTTTCTGTTTTGTTGTCAGCTTGTTTTGACAGGGATACATGGTTTATTTGATCATAAACACTTTTTTGAAATTATATTTGATTTCAACCAATTCTGACACAGACATGGTGTTCTTAGGTTGTTTGTTCTTTCAGCCTTGCCAATAAATGGTTTAAAAAGATACCCACCATTGTGAAAAAACTGCCATGCAAATTCAATTTATTAAATGGCAGAGAATAAGTGATGGAGTGACAGAGAGTTTTCAAACCAGAAATGGCTGAACTTCTCATGAGCCATGTTCTGTTATTTTCACATTTTCTGACATAACTTCCCTACCTTCTAAATCTTCCCCATATGTGCTTCCTTGCTACACCTTGGCTCCTAGTTCTTCCGCCTCCCCAAAATCAGATCTTAGAGATATATATATATACACACAGAGATAGATATATACATATACTTATTTATATCTATATATATGTCTGTTTTTTCAAGTCTGTCTAGTTTGGGGATAGAGTTTTCTCTGCAGCTACAAAGGCAACCTCGTAGCTCTGTTGTACTTTCCTTGCCTGGAAAACCTTCTTATATATGTTGCTAGAGATGCAACACTTTGCATTCCCACTCCCAGGAATCTTCTCTAAACTTTTACTGCCAGCATTCAACTCTCTAGAAGAGATCACCTCTAAGTTTCAGACTGTCCCCACAGCCTGAGTATCCAATATTTACTGGGAATTAAATCAGTGAGATAGGGCATACGCTAGATGCCAGACCACACTTCAACGCTTCATGAATCAAGACTACATCATTCAGAGAAGTATGACTACTCCTTTGATGATATAATTTGCCCACTGTGCAGAAAGATTCAGTTGAACACACTAGTAATGTTCACCCATGCTAGAACATCCATATGAAAGAAAAATATTGGGCTGTCACCCAAGTATCACATGGGCTTTTTAATAATAGCAAATGGGATTCTCTCTGTGTCTGTGAGTTTCTTTCTAAGAACTTCCTGAACCTAAGGAGCTGTCTAAACAAGATTTAATAGAAGAGTACAGATCCCAAAAATGAATTAATTCCTGTAAGTTTCATAGAAATAGCTGGATGGCTAGTCTGGGATTGAAGTCTAATTACTCTCAAGGTGTCAGACAACAGTCTTTATGTACTTGTTATAAATCCATGCAGGAAAAGCCATGAGAAAATATCGCAATTTATTGCATTGAAATTGAAGCTATTAAAAAAAAATTGCTAAAATATAATCAATTAATGACCCAAAAGAAAAACATGTAGCAGTAAGGATTTCCTATAGTCAATTGTCAAAGAAATTACTCTGTAACAGTTGGGATAGGGATGATTACATCCTCTTGCTCCATTGTTGAAGAAGAGAATGAACTACTTTCTTATTAGGTAGTGCTTTAGACTTGTAGTAAGTGACCTGTCTTCCACCTCTGTCTCCATTTCAAAATAAATTAATTACTTTTTCCCTCTCCATTAAAAAATGTTAGTGTTTATCTTCATATTTTTTAGGATATTATAAATGAATGAGATTTCATTAAAATGACAGAAGGTTGATATTTGAGAATTACCTCAACCCTTGGCATTTCCTAATGGCTAGTTATTGCACATTGTGGATGCTAACTCATCTGTCTATGCCTGGATTGCTTAGACATATTATTCAAGTTTCTATATTCTGTTCTGGGGTTTGGCAAAGCCTAGACTGCAATGCCTCACTTCTACGGACCTCTGTCCATTGTTGGATCTAGGTCAGACTGTCTTAACTGAGTAATTCGCAGACAAAATGCTTAGACCAATGCAAGAACACTGAATTTGTATCAGCTTTGGGATTTTTTTTCCCCTATAGAAAGGAAAAATCACATTTTACAGAAATTCCTGTCTAAAATCTGCAATCCTAATTCTCCCACTGTTCTTACATGCCATATAGTAACAGTTATACTTACCAAAATTGTTTTACTATGTTGAAGTGTAAGAATGTAAAAAAGTAGTAAAAATAAGAAGTACTTTATAGTTTCCAAGCTGACACTGCTGATAGCGTATTTCAAATTAATGAAGTGAGTTATAATTACAGCTTGCACTAACTGAAGATCAAGTCTTCAGTTAATATAAACTAAACAGTAGCGGTTTCTCATTATACTGTGTTATGTATTTTATGTACTATGGAAAATTATCTTCCATAATTCATTTCTATTTTTCTTCTCCAAAACTTGGAGAAATTTTAATTAGTTAGTTGATTATTAGTAAAAGATAATTGATAAGATATTCACAAAGATTAAGAAAAACGTAACATTGATAACAATAATTTAAGACAGCAGAAACAACAAAACTAAAAAAGCTATATTCTTTCATAACATTTTTTCAGTCATTTAGTCAGTTTTGATATGACATTATCTCCCCTTTATAGGATATACTCCATATCTGAGCAACTCCCTTTCAAAAATAATTTGCATCATTTTGGGGTGCCTTCCTCTAATTCTCAGCCTATATTTAGTGGGGCAAGCCTCAAGCCTATTGAAATCGATTGCTATTTCTGAGTAAACTTTATAGGACAGCATTGCCCCATTAACAGTTGTGGCCACCAGTTAAAAAAAAAAAAAAAGGCAGAAAAATGAAGTCGGAAGACAGAAGGTAATGTCAGAGTAAGGAGCAGCAGCAGCAGCTTACAGAAGCCTTAAGGGAAACTTAAGAGGATTAGCATAAACAGCATGTGTGTGCCTGAAGGCAGAAGATATTTTTTAAAGGTCACCCCAGATAAATGTTATCAGACTTACTAGTGTAGATATACTTTTTTTCACTGCATGCTCCTTGAAGCTCCACCTACATTTTCAGAAATCATTATTAAGAAAAATAATGTGTCATGGGAATAATTTAACATTTTACCACTGATTTAGAAAATCAGGAGAACCATAACAACTAGTCACATTGTATAATTTTATAAACCACTTCAATAGCTCATATTCTCTTTTACTAACTCTTGTAAACTCCTTTACCTGACGACACAATTTGTCAGGCAAGAACACTTTCTTCAAGCAAATTTATCATTTTATATTATTTAGACTTTTATCTTTTATAAAAACACAGCATTTTTGAGATATTCCACCAGTAAATTTTCATAATAATTGCCGATCAACTCATTACTGTCTATGAAATCTCTAGAAATAGGCTGTGGTGTTCAGCATATTGCTCTACTAGTTTAGCCTCAACATTTTACACAGAACCACAGAATGGTTAAGGTTGGAAGAGACCTCTAGAGATCATCTAGTCCAACCCTCCTGTACCTGTGGCACAGGACTGCATACAAGCAGGTTTTGAAGATCCCCAGAGAAGGAGATTCTATGACCTCTCTGGGTAGCCTGTTCCAGGACTCTGTCACCCCCACAGTAAAGAAGTTCTTCCTCATACGGAGATTAAACTTCCTGTGTTTCAACTTACATGTATTACCCCTTGTCCTGTCAAAGGCCACCATGGAGAAGAGCCTCCCATCCTCCCTACAATCACCCCTCAGGTACTTGAACACGTTGATCAAATCTCCTCTCAGTCTTCTGTTCTCCAGACTAAACAGGCCCAACTTGCTTAGTCTTTCCTCATATGATTGATGCTCCAGTCCTTTAATCATCTTTGTCACTCTACGCTGCACCCTCTCTAGAGTCTCAATGCCCTTCTTCTACTGGAGAGCCCAGAAGTGCACGCAATACTCCAGGTGCGGCCTCACCAGAGCTTAGTGGAATAGCAGGATCCCCTCCCTTGACCTACTGGCAATGTTCCTCCTGATGCAGGCCAGAATCCCATTGGTCTTCTTGGCCACGATGGCACATTGCTGACTCATGGTTAACTTGTCCAAATCCCTTTCTGCAGAGCTGCTTTCCAGCAGGTCAACCCCTAGTCTGTCCTGGCGCCTGGGATTATTCCTCCCCAGGTGCAGGACCCTGCACTTGTCTTTGTTGATCCTCATGAGAATCTTCATGAGTTCTCTGCAGAACCCTCCAATCTGTCTAGGTCCCTCTGAATGGCAGGCCAGCCCCCAGGAGTGCCAGCTCCTCCACCCAGTTTTGTGTCATCTGCAAACTTGCTGAGGGTGCACTCTGTGCACTCACCCAAGTCATTGATGAACAAGCTGAAGAGCACTGGGCCCAGTACTGACCCCTGGCGACACCACTGGCCACAGATCTCCAACTAGACTCAGCCCCATTTATCACCACCCTCTGTGCTCTGCCATCCAGCCAGTCCTCAATCCACATCACCGTCACTCATTCAGTCCACACTTCTGAAGCTTCCTTATGAGGATGTTATGGGAGACTATGTAGAAAGCTTTGGTGAAGTCAAGGTAGACAACATCTACATCTCTCCCATTGTCCATCTAGTCAGTTGCCTCATTGTAGAAGGCTATAAGGGTCATCAAACATGACTTTCCCTTGGTGAATCCATTCTGACTACTCCTGATCACCCTCTTTTCCTTGACATACCTAGAGATGGTATAGATACCTAGGATGAGCTTCTCCATCATCTTTCCAGAGACAGAGGTGAGACTGACCAGCCTGTAGTATCTCAGCTCCTCCCTCTTGCCGTTTTTGGAGACTAGAGTGATGTTGGATTTCTTCCAGTCCACAGGCACCTCCCTCAGCCTCCATGACCTCTCGAAGATGATGAACAGCTGAGCAATAACTTCCACCAGGTCCCTCAGCACCCTTGAATGCATCCCATCTGGTCCCATAGATTTATGGGTGGCCAGTTTGCCTAAATAATCCCTAACCCAATCCTCCTTGACCAGAAGAAAGTCCTCCTCTCTCCTGGTTATAATTTTAGTTAAGTCAATTCACGAATCTAACAAGAAATAGAATCAGATCTGAATTGTTTTGTTCTTTTCCATTATGTCTCCCAATAAAAACCCCACATTCCAGGAATCCATTCTTAAATTATGTGTCCTAAAAATATTATTTAATAGCAAATAAAATAGAACTTTTAGATATGAAAATGTGTATAGCTACATTCTTTGGGAACTACCTGTGACCCAACTCAGCTAGAGAACTGAGGTCATGAGCCAGGGATAGCAGTCTTTCAATTTGGAGGATTAGCTTTTTCTCACTATTGTTTTAGCATTCATGCCATTGAATTAATGAAGCTCATGCAGGCACATTTTTGATTTAAAGTATCTTGCAGCATGTTGATAAACTTAATGGATAGCCCTGACCTTTAAATTATAACATGCATCCAACGAATCAGCAGAATAACAGGTCATCTTGCAAACATGAGTTCTACCACCAGTATATAAAGAACAAACATCTAACAAACTCACATCTGATCATTGGTAAAATACTCCACACTGTACAAATAAAACATTTGTTTATCCTATTAAAATGTCAAGCTTTATTAATTTGAAGAGATCACCAACTAGAGCTTCACACATACACTTGGTAATTTATTGTAGTATAAATATAAATAAGGAAATGTAACCAATATACCTTGATACATATTTATACAGTTTCAAGTATTCCTATTTTTGGCAGCATTATTAATTGAATTCTGTTAACTATTTAGTTCTTTTCAAAATTTAATGCATAATTAAATGAAGATATTAAACATCTTCAGTGCATCTGTATTCTAGGCTCCCATATGCAGCATGTTGAGCTGAAAGGAAGCTACATAAAATAAGCTTATATTCCATGTACCTGTATTGAGGGACAGACTCAAGATAATAGACTTGAATTCAAGATCGGTTTTTCTTTCTTTCCTAAATAACTTCCTTTTTCACTAAGCACTCCTTGAAAGCTGTCCTTGTTTTCAATACTAATTGCAACACTACCTGTAGGAAAACCTTCTGTTATATCAACATACTGCATTGACAAGCAGGTAATGGTGATTTTGTATGGAGATTTATTTGTATGTTAAGTGAACTATTGCTCCTGAGACCACTGATTTAAATATTCTCTTGGATCTAAACATTCTGCTAGGAAAAAAACAATGGTGAGGGGTGTGGATAGTCTCCTATATGGCATCTTGTATGGTACACTCACTTAAGGTGTACAAAGAGATTCATCTTCTCTCTTAACTTCTATTTCTTATGAAAATCCTAATCAGAATCCTTGGAACACAATTAGAAGAAGATTAGCTCCATCTCTTTCCTCCTGACAAATTGAAACTAGGATATCATGAATAAAAATGCTATTTGAAAGCAGTATGGAAGCTTACATATCACAGCTGTCAGGTGAGTTTCCTAACAAACACCCTACAAAGTCATGCCATCACTTCAGCAGAAAGCATAGCCTGACGAGCCAGTATTACTGAAAAAAAAACTCTTATGTTGCAATCCTGTAGATTGGTTTTAGTAGCAGTGCTAGAAGATCCCTTATTGAAACATGCCGTACTGAGCCATATTATGTGCACGGTATTTCTTTTTTTTTTTTCCAGCATATCACAAAATAGAACAGTGAAATCCCTTCTGGAAAGTCAGAGAATATCAGAAAAAAATAGGGATGACACCTATCCCCTTTTTATTATATCAGTACACACGACTTGGTGCCCAAAAATATTTAGCTGCCAAATATAGGTTTATAGTGTCATTCAGAATCTAACAGTCCCTATGAAAATCAAAATTGTACTGATGTTCTTTGATCTTGAGGATGTCAGCCCTTTTCTATTTTTACACAGAGAAGATAAAATGTCCTTACTACTACAGAAACTTTATAATGTAGCATGAGATGTTCCATCTTCTTTTTACAACGATTCTGTGATACTGACATTGAAACTTGGCTATGACTGTCAAATCATAGATATATTCAAACTTAATCCTCATTTCAATTTCTCCAGGTCTCCGTAGAGCTCAAATCTCAAAAAAATGTATCTGAAGAGCTTAATAATGCTTCAGCCAACATCCACCACCTTTCACACACTCTTCACAAAGTTATGTAACATGAAAATCATATACATCATCTGAGAAGCTGACCTTTGGAACTTAGGAAAAGGAATAAATAAATTATTCTCTATATCCTTGCAGAAGCTATTTTTTTCAGATTAAAAATACTAAGATATAGACGTTCAGAACTTTATATAATACTTGGGACTTAAGCAGTATTTTCATCTCATATACTCATCAAGAAACAAATGTAGAGTGAAACTCATAAAGCAGTCAAGTTTGCACTACATGCACCCTTCGATCTATACTGATCACAGCAGCCTTTCAAGGTGGCAAGGGCATGATGTATCATTGTTACCTTAGTTCTGTTGATATTTTTAGCATGTGTAGAGTAATTTAAGCATCAGATTTAACTTCAGTCTTGGACAGAACTCTCACATGACAGTCATGAGAGCCATATAAGTGCTGATAAGTTAATTCATTCTTCACCTGTATTAAGTAAGCTTCACAATGTTAAAGGATATACTGCAGGTGTCATCATCCTTCTTTTACTGACAAGGAATTAGAGACACAAAGACACTGAAGTGACTTGTCCAAGGTCAACCATAAATCAGCAGAAACAGAAAAAAGTATGCTGAGAGAACAAAAGGCACTTTTTGGCCTCAGCTTTAGAATTAGAGCCTCATCCTTAGAACCAGGTGATTCATGTTTCCCCTTTATATGATAAAGCTGAGGCCATGTTGCAGCATAGCTATTCCTCCCCCAGCTCCTGCCATCTTATTCAAGTTGCAGCTGTTCCTACTCTAACTGGTAGAGTTGAGATTAGTTAGCAATCGTGACAGCAATTGTAGAATAATTGGCAGGCACTCCTGAAGGACTTGTAATTGTATTTGGTAAAATATCTTCTTGCTTTCCTTTTGTAGCCACAGCCACAGAATCAGAGTAAGGGACCAATTATCTTCTTTAACTAGGAATTCTCTTGTTCTAGTGTTACATACTGATCAAGGTTTAATTCTCCATCTCAAATGAATCTGTTGTGTAAGAAATTTTAAAAGCCTATAGACACCTTTTATTTTAAGGCTATTTTTGCAGCAGCAGTTTCTGCTTAGATAGGCAATGTGTCATTTACCAATTTCTGTTAGCCCTGGTCAGTCTAAGTCCTTGAATTGCCTGATGATAATAGATGTTATTTAGTACTATTGGCACAGTGAGTAAGAATCAGTATCGAAAGCCAATAAGTGAAGTCAAGAAGGAGAAGGACAAAAACAACTGAAGCAGCAGTATAAAGAAGCAAATTAAATAATATCCTAACTGACTTATTTTATTATTTATCTCTCTATTAAAACATATATATATATCCATGATAAATGAAATCCTTCCTATGGGGTACAGGAGATGAATTCTTACTACCATTGTTTGTATAACTTATGCAGGATATAGCTGATATATTCTGGTTATTAGAACTGTTTCCTTATATTAATATATCCTGTCACTAAAACTAGTTCATCAAATTATACAAGAACAACTTGCTCAAGGCATTTTTGAAAAACATACGCTGATGTTCTGGCAGTCAGCTTAGATCAGGAGAATTTTTTAGTGTTTATTTTGTTCAAAAGTATGTTTTTTTTTTTTTTGAAAGTATTTTCACCAGACTTTTAATTGCCTCAATCACTTAATTTGTACAGGTAAGTCAATAAAGTTAGTTCTCTCCACCATCCGTATGTTAAAATTATTACTGTTTTTTTACATTCATACATAGAATCTGAACTTTTGATTTTGTGAATATAGGGGGAAAAATCCACTTTCCAATTACCAACATCATAAGGTTTGTGCCTTTCTTTCTATCAATGCTGCTAAAACTCAAATAAACACAACATCCAGGCAGAATCTCAGTGCTCACTTTCCTTAACAAGAAAACAAAAATACAGACTCTGCCACATAAAGTATGCAATATATTTAACACATATTTATTTATTAAAGTCACCAAATCATTATAGGAATAATCATTGCAAGTAATAATAACCTTTTCTGAGAAAAGTTGACTTGTATTTTATTTTTTTTCCCCAAGCAAATTCTCTTTGTGTTAAGACAGCAGTTAAGCGATCACTACGAGACACAAAATACACTGATACATTAGAGTATGTCAATAAATGTATATTGATATAAATCCATAACACCTCTTTTTTTCCCTCATACCATTCAGTTGTATGGTACTTCATGCTTTTTTTTTTTAATAAAAACCTGAAATATCTAATATCTAAAAAGTAATTTGTCATGCAGTTAGCTCAGCACTGCAGAGCAAACAAGAGAGAAATAAACCAAAAACAAAGTTAATCTCTCTCCCGCTTCGGTCTTGGTTGTTGTAGGTTGACAAATCATTTGTGCACTGTCCTTTGAAGAACATAGTACATTTTGTTTTGTTTATGCCCTGTCTTGGGAGGAGGAATATGTCTTGGTTTTCACCAGCTGTATCTGTTCCCTGACTCAGTACACTGTGCTCCCTGTACTACTACAGCAGCTCGGGAAGGGTTTAAAAGGCCAGTAGAGGAGATCATGGGACCTGCCTTTACAGAAGCAGTCACCAATTAATAGTGCATTAAACTGCAAATCTGTCCAAAGTGTAAAAATAGAGATACCAATGACCTTCTATTCAAAATAAAGAAACAATAGACAAAAAGCTTGTTTCCACCTGGAAAACCTGGTTTGATAGGTCAAAGGATCTCCTCATGAGGAAAGAACTTGAAGAGATAGAATTTATGACTGCCCAAGAAAGTCAGGTAGGAAAGGAGAGTGGATACTGTAAAAGCATCTCTTTCTCTTTCTTTTAGCAATAAAAAAAATATGAAAACCAATTTAAAGGAAAGAACAACAGAAAATCAAAAAACACTGACCAGAAGTTATGAAACTAAGACAGATAATGATATTTGGGTATTTCTCACAAAATGCTTGAGAGTTTTTTTAATTATTATAGAAAGTGATTTTTCTACCAAGTCTTTATCATTTATTTCAACTTCACTGTGTTCCTTCTATGGGTTTATAAGCCAGAAGATGCATGTGAGGGATACTGGGGAGCTTATGGAAGAACATAATTAAACTATTTGATTTAGAGATGCCTTAGCAGGGTGAATAAGTAGTATTGTTTATAGACTAGATATCTGGTTTAGAAAGCCCCCACTCCCCAACAGTGGAGCAACTCAAGGGTTGTTTCAGTCAAGGAAAGACAGATTTAGGCTTTCTTAAAAACAGTGTGTTGCGGACCCCAGAGAGAGAATCTCAGTGAAATTTAACAAAAACAAACAAACAAACAACAAAAAAGACCCTAACAACTTTATCTATATTAATAAACTGAAAGTTAAAAGAAGAAAAAATAAAAAGAATGAAAATCACATATGAGTGAGCACTTCCCACCATAAAACTTGTATATCTATTGTAGTAATACTGTGGGATTTATTCACTAATTTTTTTCCCATTGACTAATGTTTTCATTTATCTTTCTCTAAAATTCCTATTTATATATTGTGTGTTAGAAATTATTTTTCTGCATCCCTAGTAACTAAAAATAAATAAAGAAGTCAAACTCTTGTAAAGACTCAATCATTTTTTACAGAATGTCTGCAGTTTGCTCTGTCACTTAACAACCCATAAACATTCTACAATGTTAATATTTAGTGTTATGTAATCACTGACCATGATGATTATTATTAACAGCTAAGAAGAGAATCACAGAATCACAGAATGATTAAGGTTGGGAGGGACCTCTAGTCCATCCTCTAGTCCTCTATTCCAACCCCCTGCTCAAGCAGGGACACCTAGAGCATGTGGCATAGGGAAATAGCATTAAATGTATCTCTTAAATGTATCTCCTCTTTGACATGAGCTGAAACCTTACAAGAAGAATAAAAGAGAAGATAATTTATTTTTGTGATGAATTTCATCAATATCAATATCTTTATTTATTTCATATTATTTCATATTATTATTTATTTCATCAATAAATGGAAATCTTGAACCTACAAGCATATTTTCTAACCATAGAAAATGTGTCACATTGTTGATATTGGCATATTAGTGCTTACAAAAAAAATAAGCATTTGGAAGCTAGCTAGGAACAATGATGTCTGACTGAGTTCTATGTGGCATGAAAAAATAATAATAATAAAAAAACCCTTATATCTTATATGAATTTTTATTTATTTATTTATTTATATTCATATTCAAAAGATTGGAGACATAAAAATTACTTAACCAAATAGTGAAAAATAAAAATCCATTCAGCTGTCACTTACATTCAATTTAGGTTAAGAGAGAGGGATCATGCTTTAAAAGATGAACCCAACAGCTAGAGGTCATCAGCAAACACTTTTTTTTTCCTGAAATTTAATAAAGTAAGTGTAGATACACTGTAGCTATCCTGTCATTCTTATTTAACAGAATGTAAGATACAATTAAAACACATTTTACTCAATTCAGAGAAAACAGAGGGCTCATACAAGTGAATTCAAGTGATTTTTGTAAAGAAAACTTTCTCCTCTCAGTCATATCAGGTCACAAGGTTTAAGATTAATCCTTCCTCCTCCAGATACCCACATGGTTCTGCTCTGAGGAAGTAACTGCGGGGAGTCAAAGTGAATGTGAAGGTCAGGTTGTCTTAAATCAATAATGAAACAGTAAACTTGTATAATGCTTAATAATATACTTATTCATGTTAAAAATCTTCAGCACTACAGAGTTCCAGGTGCAAGATGTGCAGTTTGCATGACTTGATGTTTGTCAGGCAGTTTATAAAAAACTGCAACTTTCATCCTGTCAGAGATGATGAGACATTATCCCTTGATTCATAGTTCGTCTTGTGATGCAGTCCCTTTTCTGCCTTCTCAATACACTGTGCAGTTGAGGGTCATTAGTCTGAAACACCCATCTCCTGAAATGACTTAGGAAGACACTTTTCATGGTCTCGTGACACTTATTTAATCCCACTTCTGTCTTGTGTCTAACAGGAAATTAATGACTGCTTTTGCTGAGGCAATCATACCACCTAGAATAGGTCAACTCCAAAGCAGCATCCAAGAGTTACATACAAACATGACAAAGAACATCATCTATTATATAAAAATTATTTCCTGGGATTTGAAGAAACTAAATTTATACCTAATTAGAAAAAAAACAGATTATTGTCAGGTGTAATAAGAAGGAGTTAAGTTTCAGAGAAGGAAAGCATTTACTGATTTAGAGTAATTTCAACTGGAAAAGAAATATCTATTTTCTTCCGCAGCTCATGTAGACCTTTCTCTGTATTTTAGGTTTTTAACTAACATTCCACTTTACCACCACATACAGTTTTGCTGTGTAAGTAAAAACTACCTTATAAACTCAAGAAATGTCAAGGTTTATTTATTCTACTCTCAGTAAATCAGACAGATAAGGTGATGCATTTCTTGAAAAAACAGGTAAGACTTTCCCATTAAGTAGAAATCTCTTCTGAATAGGCTTCTTGTGTAAGTGCACATTAATTAAGTATATAATATTGCTCTTTTCTCTTTTATTTATTTATTTATGTATTTATTTGTTGTAGGATATGTTGGGTGTATCTAAGGACAGTGTCCCTCAGCCAGGTAAGCAGGTTTTATATGTGTTGGGCATCTCAAGTGTTATCACAAATCACAAATACTCGGAAATGGGAAGAGAGATGAGGTTCACAGACTCTTCCCTGAAGAGCAGAAAGAAATTTTGGCTCCTTTAAAACAGTTACCCAACAGAGCAAAATTTCAGGTCTCCAGCAAGAGTTTAATATAACACAATTTGCCTTTTTTTTTCACCCCCTTAATGAAAACCTGAAATAAGTTTTGGTGTTAATAGTGCTCTTAAGTTCCAGGTTTCTAAAAGGTAAATGAGTATGCATTCTTTCCTATTTCTATAAAGAAGTGAAAGGAAAAAAAAAAATGGAGAGAGAAAGAGAGAGAGAAAGAAGAAGGTTTGTAGTGTTTATTGGATTATAAAACCCTGGTCTAACTTTTCCATTAGAGAAATTGCTCTGTATTCCACATGGAATAACTTCAGTAATGCATTGTTTTGTATACGGAATAAAAAGAAACAGATTAATGCTTTTAACTTTCTTTTAAAGTTGCTTCCCTAGAGCCAGCAATTGCCCCTGCAGTATTTGAAATGAATCTTTTATAAAAGTTTATAACAGTCAGTTTCTCAGTTTTGATTCTGCAAAAGGCTTCTGTAGTGAAATGTCTTCCAAAAGTCCTTTCACAGGTCATTTGGATCCTGTCTCACATTTTTAAAAGGCTTTCTCTAAAAAGGCAGCAGGTGATGTTTCAATAATATTTTCTGAATTCCAGATCAACAATGTTTTTATTGCTCAGTTTTCCGAGCTTTCTTAGAGTCATACAGAGACCAATAAGGTTGTGTATTTTGGTCATTCCTCAATTTTTCAATAAAGTCTGATTCACTGCATTTTATGATAAATAGAAATTATCAGATTTTCTTTATTCAAAACATCAAAATGAGATTTTCTTTTATGAGTGATGGATCTGTACTTACCTTAGTCTTCTTATCATGTGATTGGTAAAGGCAATGGAAAGAATCATATATCAGCTCCATACTTCTCTTACTCCTATTTGTTCCCCAGATGCAGACATGTCCTCATGGTTTTTATGGGTGTTTTTCTTCTATATATGTAAAAGACTCTAATTGAGTTTACCTGTATTATCCTTTGGATCTTTCTCTTTATTAAACAGGCACTCTGTTGGACTCCAAAAGCCAGGAACTATGTAAACTGAAGCCTTATTTTTCATGTTACATGCCACATTTTATTTTGATTAGAATAGTGTGCAAATGAGGTCACTCAGAAAGCTGGACTCTGGTACTGCAGCACCTCATGACTAAAAGTCTTCCCTATTGCTTGTTTAGTTTATGCTCCCTTGATAGATAGGTTCTCATTACCCCTCTAAGTCTTGCAGAACTATCTTTTCTCCATACAGATATTTCTTAAATACAACTACCGTTGAATAATCCTTATATTCTTCAAGCTTTCTCTACAGTCTGGAAGTGTTTCTAATATTTAAATGTAGCTCAGATTTCACTGATAAGAGGCAATTATTTCCTTCCTATGAACTGAACTTTGAAAATATTGGTTGCATGTACTCAAATCCATTGTTTGTAATTCCCTCTAATGCTCATTAGAATGTGATCTGTTTATGAGCAATCTTTATTTGTATTTTGATACTTCTCTTGGGTAGCTTCTCTGTTTTTGAGGCTGTAGTTATTTTCACATATTTATTTCATCAGAAGTTTAAATAGCTTATAAGAAAAGTTGAATTCAAATCAGGAACTTTAGATCTTTGCAGTCAAGTTTTCAGCACAGAAATATGCAACTGAATTCTGAGCTAGGGGTAAAAAAGGACAGAACAACAATGGAAAACAGTTTCCATTGAAATAGTGTTTTCTTTTTTCCAACTTAGTGCAGTAAGATAATTTTTTTTTTTTCATATGCATGCTGTTATGTGCATGTTACAAGAGGTAGACAAAGCTACCAGTGCATACTCTGCATGGCCTCGTGTCTTTCTTCACTTTAGGGTGCAATCAACCTCACTTTCAAATAATTTGAGTTACTGGCACAGGAATGTAGAGATAACCAGAGGCCTAAGGCATTTCTGAAAATTTCAACACAGAGAAATGCAAGCATTGGGAAATGCATGTATTTTTATTTTCCTATGTCTTAAGTATTTTGGATAATGAGACAAGAGAAAATAGAAACAGCAAAGACAGATGTTTGAACATAAGAGAGAAACCATCTTTTCAAGAGACAAAGGCAATTACAATAGATTGAAATTGACAAAAAGAAAAAAGAAAAATGAAAAAAGAAAAAAGAAGCAAAAAAGAAGCATGAAGCACATGTATAAATAGAATGTCTATTAAATTAGAACTTCTGTACCTGCATGTGGTATATAAGGTGAAGACTAGTGTTTTGAAAAAAATGAAACCTTATATTACTTTTTGCCTTTCCTCATTTAATTAACATCAGTATCGTCAAGAGACCATACTAAAGAGAAAATAGAATACAGGAGAGTTAGGGAGACAGTCTTGATTTTTTAAAAAATCTATTTAATCCATTAAACATTGCTAATGAGAAAATAATGCTGACTATGGAGGCAGCCCAGGTTGTGCCCCAAAGAACAAAGGAGGCCATCAAAGTAACTGAGTGAAGAAATATACAGGCTCTTGACAGGCAAAATGTATGGAAAATAAATTAAGGCACGTGATAGTAGGAATAAACTGGAAGAAGAGACCAGATGATGAAGATGACAGCGGACATATATAGAAAATGAAAAAGAAAAAAAAAAACTCAAGTGGTTTAAAAAGAGTTGTGAAGAACTGAAAAAAAAAACAAGCATCATAAGTAGTGTTTGAAGTCCAAAAGGAATATGGTGGAAAGGCAGAATGTTATGAGAAAAATAACAAATGCTGAAATAATAATCACATGGGATCAAGACTATAATTTTTCACTTTGGAAATAGAATAAATAAATAAATAAATAAATAAGCAGATGTACACATCTATTGTTCCCTGTTTAAATTTAATGCCAAAACTTCTGGTTACGAATTGAAATTTGAAAATGGAACATCAACTATTTCTTTAAACCATTTTCTGGTCTATTGAAAAAGAAAACAAAAGCAGAACAATGTGTTAAATATAAAGAAATATTTCAAAGATTGATAATGACATTCTCTTTGAACACAAAGTACAAAACATAAAACTCTGTTCTGCCCAAGAAATTAGTCTGGAAATGCTTAATCCTATGTTATTTCTCTATCCATTAGGTTATTGGATGTATTGGAGTGACGTCACATCTGAACTTGCAAGGATGAAGAGAATATTCCTGGAAATTTGTATGGTCTTATTTAACTATAGACTAACTTGGTGTAGACCAAGTTTTTGCAAATTGCTCTGACATGAAAAAATACAAAAACTGATCATTTGGAGTAGGGAATGATGAAGCGTATTCTATCCTTCAAAAATAACAATATAAATCAAAATAAAAAAGAAAACTATGTTTGCATGACTTTCAAAATATGCTATATATGCTATCTATATCTTTTTTTTTTTTGTGGTCTTGTGCTTACAAAAGACTTTTGAGAATAAATGGGGGTCCAATGTGAGAAAACTTTCTATGTTCTTAATATATACCTAATATAGCACTGAAAAAAAAAAAAAACTTTATAGTTGGTCTTCCTTCAGGTTTGCTTCCTGCAGAATAGAGCGTCCTCTAGCAGTGCATTGCTTCTGTCAGCTATTAAATCTTTTTGCAGATCAGAATGAAGACATCTGTGGAATAAAGAAATAGACTTGTGATTTAGACATGCTTACTGATGCTAGTTGCATGATTAGTTGGCATAGGAACAAACAAAATTCTCTGACATTTAAGTGGATTGTCTTTTACAGCTCTGTAAGCTAGGTGGTATAACTTTAAATACTGCTTAAAACTAAGTTTAAAATAGCAAATGGTATATTTTTCTGTAGTTAAAGAAGCACTTAGAAAATCTATGTTTTACACTAAACTCAAATTACTATGTACTGTGAACTGTAAAACGGACGTAACTTTTATGTGCTCAGCAGTTAAACAGAGCCTTATTAGAAAGAAGTAATGCTGTCAAATTGCAGTGGATATGATAAACCACTGTAGAATACTAGCAAGTTCTGCAAAAAAAATTAGAACCACTGTGAAGGGGGAAATTCTTAAAGTAATGTAAGTAGAGCAGACCTCTGTATTTTTAGTTAGAGAACATTCCACTATGTTTATAACCTGAAGGTGCACTTAAATGCCTGCAGGAATAATTTGGTTTAGTTTCCATTCATTTATAGTCTGCAGCCATTTGAATTTCATAAACCTTTCTATTCTGCTTTGACTGGCTTTAGAGGGGGGACAGGAGCAAACACATATTCTACTCACCACTATAGATTCCATTAAGTATCTATCGTATGAGGAAAGACTGAGCAAGCTGGGCCTGTTTAGTCGAGAGAAGAGAAGACTGAGAGGAGATTTGATCAATGCGTATAAGTATCTGAGGGGCGAATGTAAGGAGGATGGGGCCAAACTCTTCTTGGTCTGGTGGCCAGTGATGGGACAAGGGGTAATGGGTACAAGTTGATAGACAGGAAGTTCCACCTCCATGCAAGGAAGAACTTTTTTTTTGTGAGCGTGACAGAGCCCTGGAACAGGCTGCCCACAGAGGTTATGGAGTCTCCTCTGGAGATCTTCAAAACCCGTCTGGATGTGACCCTGTGCCATGTGCTCTAGGTGTCCCTGCTTGAGCAGGGGTTTTGGGACTAGATCATCTCTAGAGGTCCATTCCAACCTCAACCGTTCTGTGATTCTGTGATTATTTATTATGTTCTAGTTTGGGCCCCCTGTACCTAAATTAAATCCAGATGGAAATACAGTGAATTCTGACTGTTGCCAGAACTCTGGTCAGTTACCTATAAGTAATGATGCCTTGTATAAAAATAGTTTTAAGCAGTAAGATCAGTTTATTTCTTCATTAAAGTCTTTTTCAATCATCTCTTCTGCATAGTGAACACAACAGAATGATAAATGCAACATCTGAGCCTCTAAGTTCTCTAGTAGTATGAGTTTCTGGGAGTATGTTCCTGTGCGGGACTTTTCGGAAGTCCTTAAAATTCAAGTTTGTGAACAAATAATTCACACATACTTCTCTACTGTTTTCAGAGTAAATAGGAAAATCATTCTACCATCATCAGGGAATATTACATTTTCCATTCTATTAAATTAAGTGAAAGATCATGGTAAAGTCACTTACAGTTCCTATGGAAAAGGCTTTTGCAACAGCTTTTTAATAGCATACTGCATATGAGATTTAATGTTTAACGTTCAAATATAAAAAATAGTGGACTATAAATATATGTTTTTATACTGAATATATCTGTGTGCAATTAATGTCTCTTTTAATTATCAGTAGAGTTACGGTACCTATGGTATAGCTCATAGTGATTATCTAGTATTATGAGAATTAAAGCTCATTAAACGAAGCAAGCAGTATTGTCTACATATGTTATAGAACCAATGAATCCAACTCACCTTTAAGTGACCTCTGAAACAGACAGGAGTTTAAGAATTGTAATAAGGTATGGATATGAATAATATCTGTAGCTAACGATTATGAAGTCTAAGCTCTGTTTACAAATATCAAATTTCTTGAATTTCTAAAGTCTTATTAATTGTTTACAGTTAGAATTTACTCACAAATCTAAGATTCTGTCAAAGTATTTACAGGGATGATTTCTAGGACATAGGCAAATGCTATCTCTGGTTAATATAAAAATTAAAAAGCTCAGTATATGCTAACCAAATTTATATTTTCTTCTCTTGATATTTCGATTGTATTAAATTCTTTAAAGTACTTCCAAAACATAGAGGAAAAAACAGTGATTATTTACCGAATCTGCAAAGCCATGTGTTAAAAATCCTAATTTATTTGGGGTTTGATAAAAGGATGGATATGTTTTGTGTTTCTAAGTTAGACTCATGGATATGTATACAGGGTATATATATGAGGGCTAGTGGTACTTCACAGACTTATTAACACTCTCCAGTACTGCATGCATATTCCTAGTCATATCACAGCTTTCCTAGTATATTCCTAGCATATAACAGTGTTTTTTTATCCCTTTCTATTTGTACAGCAGCTCCACCTGACTGTGTTAAATAATTAAATCTTTTTATCCTATCATTTTAACAGTTGAGGATGTATATGTTATTCCATGTGCCAGGAATATAGTAAGTGTTATTAAAAGAGGTTCCAAATATTGAAGGGAATCTTAAAATATGAATGCTATATTAATTATATTAATGCTATATTAATTATAATATAGCTCTGAAAATAATTATAATTCATCATACCAGGTTTTTGTTATCTATAAAGGTAATGTTTTAAGACTATATGCCTACTGTGAAGGGTATCAGATGTGTAAATGGTAACATTAGAAATTCCTGTGTCCTTTATACATTTATCTGCTATCTTTTTAAGCATTTTGACCTCTCATATAGTTTTCGCAGGAAATGTTAATCTTGCAAGCCTAATACCAACTCTTCCAGACCTGAACAAGTGTCTTGGATAGCAAAGACCTTCCCAAATGCTACTAGGCACTACAGATGATAAGCAAAAGAAATCTCCTCCAAGATGCTTATTTCTTTCCATTGTTTATAAAGTAAGGTGATGGATGGAGACTACCGCAGTGTGAACACCAATAATGTATGCATTAAACATCTATGTGATAAAACCTCTTCTTTGTATGTTTGGTCTCCTCTGCAATATGAAACACAGCAGTTAATGCTAATACAAAATCTGTTTGCTTGGATATTTCTAACACATAAATGCATGATTATCTAATTTACAGTCATAATGAGTAATTATAGTTTGGGAAAAAAAAAAGATTTTATAGAAAAAAATAGTGTTTGTCTTTAAGATTATTGTGTATTTCGGTGAGAATCAGTTCCAAGGTGCAAACAGCTATATTTGCGTGTCTAGATTTGGAGTCTAGATATGACACAGGTGCTTGTGTTCCTTATGAAGAGTTAGTCAATACAGTGAGAGGCATCTCGAGTGCAAAGCAACTCATCCTAAAAGGGCATTTGTGATCTCAGCTATAGAGGTCTGCAGGTTTGTGCTGATTTACACTTCAGTGAATAGTGCTTATAGTATTCATATAGGTGCCTCCTGTCATCGGAGACTTTGCATCTGAAACATCCATGGAGCATTGACATATATAACATATGACCTACTGGCATCTTGGGCCTGTAATGAGAACAGATTGGATATTTAGGGCATTTCAAGTTGATTTAAATGATTATGTTTAGGACACTATGCAGTTCTGGTTCTGCACTGATTATAGTGTGATCTTAGAGTTCTCTTAGAGATATTTACACTTATTTGTGTTCTTTTTGATATCTGTATTATGGAGTTGAACCCTGCTCACAATATCTTCAAATTTATCTTGTGTTTTTGTTTGTTTTTGTTTTTCCATGTAGAATTGAATGCTAAACTCACTCTGGAATCTACATTTATCTTTTAATTGAAAACTCCCTCATTGATAACTGTGTAATTCAAACTTCAAAATTTACTGAAAATTCACCCATTGGAACCTTTCTTGCTAGAGATTATCAAGGAGAAGTAAAGAATCCATCTTTATGGATTTATTTTATAATGAGTTTGCAGGACTGGCAGTTAGGAAATATCACTAACGTTTTTTTTTTTCCCTTGTAAAATAGGTACATTTGATATAGGGTTGTTGAGAGAATAAATATAGATTCTAGTTTTTTCATTAGTCACATGTAAGAACTCTTTTTTTTTTCTCCTGCAAGAAATCCCCTGGATTTCACTCTTTCAAGTGTCCCTTATTAAAATTGTAGCAACTAATGGTTATGTAGCAACTAGCAAGGTTTTTTTCTCTGATAGGATGCATGAGTTGTTTAGACACCAGCTGAAACCTTGCTCTTTCTTACTATACTCAGCCTGCAGAATAAGTAGAGTTTTATCATGAAAATGAATATGAGATTTGCAAGAGTATTGCCTATCTTAACACTGAACTAAAATTCTAGTCATTGAAAAACAGAATTGTAAGCAGATAGATAAGATCAAATGCAAAGCTGATGTTGAACCATGCTTTGTCTAAAGGTTTCTATTGTATAATGTTCTTTTCAAATCGTCTATTCTGCCTTTGTGACAGAGTAAAATAAATGAAACTGATTATTAACTTTCCTGATTGCTATTTAATTAGAAGAAAACTAAGATTATGCAAAATTTGGCATTTTAACCTCTACTGAATAAAAAGGTGTTTAATTTGCTTTAACAGTATTAAAAGAATAAGCTGATACTTATTTTTATTCAGTGGCAAACCTGTCAAAGATTTTGCTTCCAAGATACTTATTTCTTACATAGATAATTTCAGTGGCTTGATTGTTTAGTGAATTTTAAGATTTTCAATAGAGAAGGGGAATATTTACTTAAATAGAGGTGGGATATTTTAATAAGTCTAAACTTTCTCTTAACAGCGAATCTTATATGCTTCAGTAGAAACAAAGTTAGATCTAATATTGTAACTTTTCCCCCTTTCTATTGCCTACAATCCTATATAAACACACACACACATATACAAATGTGTTTATGTAAGCACATTTTTAATTTTCTGCTTTAGATTAACTAAGGAGTATTTCATACACTATGCCTTGAATGTTTAAAAATTGAAATCTTCAAAAACATACATTTTGGTGTCATAAATAATCACTTAACATCATTTAAAATATATCAAATATATAAATTAAACATCATAATCAAAGTTGGTTTTATTTTAATCAACAGAGCAGCATCAGATCTAAATCAGCATTTCTGTGTGGTAGATATGGCTGTGGCAGTTATAGGTGCCACAACAGCACCTTCAGTGCAGTGCTTCAGCAGAGATTTTGTAATGTGCGAGGCACACTCTGAACTGATATAGATTTAGTTACTGAATACCATTAGATTTAGCTACTGAATGCCTTCAGAGAGTACTTTGGAGCTGAGAGCATTTGTGGCCTTGCAGAAAGCACTTACCAGCTCGCATGGTTGGACCCTGAAACAGATCGACAAACGAGCTGTCAGGTAAGAAAGCAAGTGCAACTTTAATTATTCTTAGGCCACAGCATATCTGTCAAGTGCCAGTGTATTTGGTGGAGTGCTCTGTTCCTTATGAACAAGCTGCAATTTTCAGGTATAGGCATCCTGACAGCTCTGTCACTATTTCTGTTGCAGGCACATTCCTCTCTGTTTCTGTGGCTGGTCCAATGTGAAAGTAGTTTAGACATGAAAATGTGCTTATAATATTTGCCTTACAGAGAAATACAATAATTTCTAAAATATCGTGGATTTATCATTTTGTTTCACTATGTTACACCTTCTGATTTGTTTCACAATGATATAGTTCTTTTTTTTTCCTTTTTATATAGGAAGTACACCTAGAAATTGAAAATAACTAGAAGTCTATATGTTTAAGTATGCCCCAAGAGCCAATTCCTTTTTCATTCACAGAAGTATCCTGCTTTTTATTTCAAGTTTCTTTCTATATATATACCATTCACATTTCCTTATTGCAATGCAAAATGCCTATGCATAGGTTACTCCCAAAATGATAGATATGTTGGCTTTTAATTTTGTGAGCAAGAAAAAGAAAACAAGAATCACAAAATCATTTTTAGTTAAATATTATTTTCTCTAAATGACACTAAGTCTTTAGTTTTATTCTAAAAAAGATCATTTAAAACATTTATTAAATAAACATATTATAAACATAATAAAATTAAATAAAACATTTATTGATCATGAGTACAAGCCCTTTTGTAGGTTTCTGAAGGACAGAAAAGGAAACATATTTAAAAATATGAATTTGGAGTATTCTCACTTTGCCCTTTTTAAAGAAAAGAATTCAAGCTATGCCCTATGTCCCAAAAAAGTGTTAAATTCCCAGTCCATTCATCATTATTGATGTGATTCTGCTTAGATTTGGGGTTGGATCCAGTTGTCCTAACAGGCATCAATTGCCATTTGAGATAATGTGTGGAATCCACAATACAGTAATATATGTGCATGGTATGACATGGGACCTATATTTTTTGAAGTGATATTTTTGAAGCCACTACCAGATATCAGTATCAAGAACATTCCAAATGGCTTTTAGTTCTCTTTACAGAAAATTGATATGAAGCAAGGACTTCTATGGAGTATAATAAAACCCTAGGCATCAAACTGTAAATTGAAAAAAAAAAAAAAAAAAAAAAAAAAAAAGGTAGTTGTCTTAATCTTAGCCTGACTCCCACTTCGGGTCTTCTTGGGCAGACAATTAATGTGGAATGAATTTCTAGTCCTTAAACTGGGGAGATGCAGCCCATCCTTTGTGTTTTAAATGCAGTAACACTGAAATCATTCCACTGTAATTTCTTGATTAGTTTTCCTTACATGAGATAGCTCTAAGTTAGTACTTCCCAACTAGATTTTATCAGAAATAACACTAGATTTAGTTGTTACAAAAGGTCTGTTTAGCACGTTGAGTCTTAGTGATACAATTTTCCACTTATCCAAGAGAGTGATGTTGTACTGTCAAAAAAAAAAAAAAAAAAAAAAGAGCTTATTATTATTATGCTTTCCTGGTTCCACAGGACTTGCAAAGGAGCTGTCAAAATTCAGTCCAGCTGAATTTTGTAGCTGTAGATTTCTTTTCATGTAGGAGAAATACCCAGAAGTGTCATAACCAAATATTAGTTAAAACGTTGAGGGGTTTTCATTTCCTGTTTGGTTAGTTTTTTGATTTTGTTTGTTTGGTTAGTCGATTTCCAAAGGACAAATCTTTCTCTGAGATATATTAACCTAAGTATTATATTTATGCCACCTGTGTCATGTGAACCCAAAGGAACATGGTTTTACCTATTACCATCCTGAGTGGCAGATGCAGACTGTCCCGTCTGGACATTTTGATCTCTGTGCAAAGAGCGATAAATAGATTCTTACATACATTCAAATCCTTTAACTATCACTTAGGGAAAAAAATATATATAGTCTCTCAAACAAGAATAGCCTTTGTTCTTTAAGGGAACCTCCTATCCCACCACCTCCAAGCATTTTCAGGAGTAGATGTGCTCACTTCGGAACTAGAGATGTTATCAGGGTGGAACCAGCAGAAAGCAGAAAGCAGAAAGCAGAAAGAAAATGCTCTGTGAGGAGGTACTCTCACATTCACAGGTATCAAATGTAGAGAAAGGCTAGAGTTCTTCTGTGTGTATATATATATATATATATATATGTGTGTGTGTATATATATAACTTAAAGACAAATAGAATTTGTATAACAATACTAGCAATGTTAGTTAATAATTTATTTTCTCTTCAAGTTCAAGATGCCTTTAAAAATACTGATCTATGTATGGACATAGCATCCTTTGAAGTAGAAAACTACTGTTTCTATATATCAATGCAGAAGGAATCACGATGCAAATATGCAAAACTAATCCATAGAAAGACAGAACAGAAGCAGAGGCAAAAATTAACTGTGCCTTCCTGTTTCCACCAGGATGCAGAGCTTTGGGAAGGACTTTTTTTTTTTTTTTTTTTTTTTTTTTTTTCTGAGGGGAGGGAGTGGGAGCAGGGGGTGAGGCAGAAACTTGCTCAGGTTTTTCTCCCAAACTTTTACTAGTCATTATTTATTAAAACTTTAAAAGTCTGACCTTCTTAAACAGAGACAGATTGAAGTGCACTGTTTATTATAACCACTGTATTGATTTTAATAGCAATACACACTGGAGACATTTGAGCTTTTGGGGCACCTGTTCCTGTGGAATTCATAAATAACAAAATAAACAGTAAGGTCTGTGCCAGCAGTTCCATCTGGAATCCTCAAGTAGTTTGTAGTCATGCTTCAAACTTCTGGTCAAACTGATTACCCAGCCCTAGTAATTAGTACCACTTAATGTAAAGGGCTGTTCAGTGTATTAGAAATCTCTTGTCAGAAGATGCCCTGGGCTGACAGCAGGGTGACCAAACTAATTCTCACTTTTAGAATAGACATAAATTGTAGGTCAGGGCTAAGCAAGATATGTTCACATTTAAGCTGCCTCAATTAGATTTGGATCTAGGATAAAAATGTCCTGTAGTTAAGTCATATGTGCAGCTGACCCTTTGCCTTCATGAATATGAATGCTCACAAAAAAATAAAGCTGGGAAAAAGTATACTTGTATTTTCTCAAAAGTAAGTTGACAGGCATATTTTCTTTTCTTCTCCAAGTACAATGCCTGTATTGGTATATATTAGATGCTTTTATTTTTCTTAGAGATATTCAGGAGTTTAAAAAATGCAAAAATGCTTTAAAATATTCAGAATATTGTACAACTAATCTGCATGGTAGAAATCTCTTCAAACAATAATCAAAACTTTCACAAAACCAAATAGTAACAGAAAACTGTGACATTTGTGATCAAATGGAGCATTACTATTAGGGAGCTCCCTCAACACAATACCTTTCCTTCAACAGGATTTTAACGCTAACCCTTGTGGTTCACTGTAAACTTTAAAAGACATTATAAGAAGTTATCTCAAGTTTCAATCTTTAAACAAGCCTTTAATCAACATCAAAAATGAACCTGTAAGATAGATATCTTACAAAATACCAATAAATCTGATAATAAACATCTCTTAAAAAGATGGCTTTAGAAAGAGATTTTCTGGAATCTTAAATCAAATATTCTTCTTACTGAACTCAATGATATAACTTTCACTCTTATCACTAGGTATAGAATTATACTGTTTCAAATGCATGTGCAAACACCAGCTTCATAAGGAATACTGTTAGCACATTAATCAATTAATGAATCATATGGTTCTGCACCTTACCTAACAGGTATCCTATTGTTCAGCTTTATTATTTTTACTGATGCAATTCCAAGTCAAAATTGCTCCAAAATAGGGAAAATAAATCTTAAACTTTACTTAACTTAAACTTATTCTGTGTCATTACAATGAACATACTTTTTTTTCAAATAATTTAAATGTTTGGGACCAAATTATAAATATGAATAGGAATATATTTATAATTTAAATATATTTTAAGTAGTTTATATGCAACTCTTTAGTTTTCTGAATAATTTTAATGTAAAAATAGAGCATAATATTTAATTCTGAATGATATTCTACAGTAGTGATTGCAATTAATATTGAAATGCTGCTTTTAGTCTAATGAACTGTGAATAATCAAGTTTTATTAAGAAAGCCCTAATTTGTTTAGGTACATGCGTTGCCTAGTTATCCAATTATTGCTGCAAAATTACAAATGGAGAAAGTCAAATCTCTTAAATTAGGAAGGTCACCAAAGTAATTAAGACTGCTCAAGCATATTATTAATACTTTACAGTAGGTGGGGCACTGCTGAAATGTACCTGCTTTTACTTGTTATGCAAATGATATGCTTTTGTCCCACCAGTGTTTAAATGAGTTAATTTACAGATGAAATAATTGTAAAAGAGAGGGCAAAGCTCCTGGCAAGAAAATGTCTTATAAGTTACAAAAAGAAATGAAAACTGTTTTTTTCTCCTCTGTAAGTTGATTGCACATTGCTAATTGTTGAGGATGTTGGATTTTTTGCTTACATTTCAAAAAAAGAAAAAAAAAGGCAATACAGCAGGAAAAAGGGAGCAACACTGATGCATGGCAAAAACATTAGCTGGAGGATGGAGTGAGTGATAAGCATAGTCCTGTGATAAATTTTCTTTTTATGGCAATTAAACAAGAACGCAGGCTGAAATAAATAAGTAATACACCATCACAACCTCTTCCATCTTACTGAAAGTTAATTCTTAATTTACTATTTCTATTTTGGTCTGATCAAGAAACCAAAATAGAGATTACAACATGACATATTCTGGATATGAAAAGTAACAAAATGATGATGCTTCAGACAGTTCAACACCTAGAATTTAGACATTGTGCGGCAATATAGAAGTATATGGGATAAAAAGTAAGAAGTCCTAAACTATGCAGATGCTTGAGTATGCCTGTAATTCCATCCTGAAACAGCTTTTTGGATTAATGCCACTGCAGTCTCACTTGTCATAGGTTGGTTCAGTGTCAGTAACATTTCAGAATCCCCAAGAGATATTCTACAGTGCTTCTATCATGTATATGCCTCTGTGTGTGCATTAGAATCATAGAATCATAGAATGCTTAAGGTTGGAAGGGACCTCTAGAGGTCATCTAGTCCAACCCTCATGCACACGCAGGGTCACCTAGAGCACGTGGCACAGGACTGCGTCCAAGCAGGTTTTGAAGATCTCCAGAGAAGGAGACTCCACAACCTCTCTGGGCAGCCTGTTCCAG
>NW_010583325.1:864017-888056 GCF_000705375.1 Tinamus guttatus
ATCAGCTAGTTGACACCAATGTGGTGGACGGAAAATGGCCTTTACTGATGGGTAACAAGGTGTTATATAGCTAGGTTTACAACGTCACATCCGTCTGCTTACACCATAGACTAAACACTGTTGGCTATTAGGGGCCCTATCTTTCCGTACAGCACGATATCTTCCGGCCGCCGTTCCCTAACTATCTGCAACACCATGATCTGCCCGCCTTTGTGTTCTGTTGCTGTTGTTAGTTTTGCTTGTTTGCTTTTCTTCATCTCTGTGGTAAAAAAATGACTTTTTGCTGTGAGAAAGGTAAAGTGCTTTGTGTTGCAGGCCCAGCTTTCACTGCAGGTTTATTGATTCTTTTTTCTTTGTTACCCTAAAATAACCACTTTGCAAGCTTGCGCATACAACAGCTATGTGTAAACTTTTGGATATAATATCTTGGGCAAACTGAAATTCACTGAGCTTTGAAAAAAGTGGTTAGTGTCTCATTCCTAAGCCCAGTATCTCACCCTAGATTTTGCCTTCCAGTTGAATTTCCTTTGACAGTTTTTAAATAATTTCAGAAAGCACTTATCCAGCTTTTATCATAATTATTTTCCAATGTTTTCCAAATTGCAGAAGCTGATGAGGACTACGATTTCCTTTATAGTATTAAACTCAACCATCATCTCTGCTTGCTGAAAGAAAGCTTATAATAAGTTTGTGCCTACGAACCTGCCAAAAAGCCCTGTTCAACAATTCATCCCATTCCATTCCCTTCTTCTTAATACAGTGAATCTCATATTCTTTTCCTCTCTACAAGCACTTTGCATAGTAAAGCACCGTTTCATAATGTTTCATTGTGTTTTTGAAAGAGATAGGCAATAGAATTTCAGCCATCATCATCATTCAGCAATACACAAATCTAAATATAGTGGCTTATTGTTAAAACGGTAAGTCTTAGCTAAACGGTACAATATTAAGGTATTTTTAACATCCCTTTTTATCACTATGCAGTCTTTGCGGTGTTTTACTCTACAATAAAGACAACTTTAAGATCTTAATATATTCCAAAAGACACAATCCAGAAATGAAAAAAAGGAATATTGTATCTCTGAAAGAGATTCTCTTTTGTTTCTTGCTTGCTGTTTGTTGAATGTGATTTCAGTAACAGTTCAAAACAATTAACTCTTAGAGGGATAAATAACACACTGTGAATGACATAATGAGAATGACTATAACAATATATTCTTTCAAATATGATTTGTTCATTTCATAACCATGCTGCAAAAGTGCAACACGTGTACACTTCAGATGCAAACTATAATGCAAATTTCCTTATCTGCTACTTCCTTACCAGTATGCAAAACGGACCTCCTGAGGTATCACCCCCTACCTGAACAGTGACATCTCAAAGGGACAGAAAAGGAAAGGAACAAGCCTGTAAAAAGGCTGAGCAAATAAATGACTGTAGATGAAATATTCCTTGAGCTGCTGCACAAGATAAGGAAGAATGAAAAGGCTGTTGGAATTTGAGAAAATTCAGAAGGTTAAGAGACTGTGCCAGTAGGTGAAAAGGGAGAACCACAGTCACTGTGAGTATAGACATCTCAAAGGAAACATCAGATAGAATAACACCAAAAACCAACTCCAACTCCTCAGCCTGAAACTAAAAAGTCACATCATCTGGGTATTCCTTCTCCGTGCACACTTTGGAAATGGTAATTGGTCTTTTATCTTTTCAAACCTCCTCTCTGTCCCAGTTAAACGTACTGGCTCGAGTCTTCTCTCACACTGTTTCCTTTTAAGGAAATATGTTCTCTTTTACTTTAGTATTTCAAAAATATGCTTATATAAATTAGTAGATTTAAAAGATCTATTCCTTCCCCCCAAAATATGCAATTATCTATGAAAAAGTTACTAATGAAAACAAATCACATCATTGTTTTTAATAGTCACTAAACAGAGGAATTGTGGATAAAATTCAGTTGTTCTAGGATGAAAGGTATTTAAAATGATACAGAATTACATCATGTACACAAGCATTCCTACTCTCTTCTTTACTAAGCCTGAGGAGATTGTTAAACACTAGATAAGAAGGTAAGGAGCTAGAAATACTTAAATAATATGACTCTTATTTTGTGGCTAGATTGCTGGCTATAGATTTTCCTGAATATTTTTAATGTGTTTGTTTGTTTGTTTTTCTGTGCTATAATTGCCAAGTACTGGCAGGGGATTTCCTATATTGTTAATGTTTCTGACATTCACATAACTGCCAGGTTCATTCAGCCAAGTGTTTTTTTGAGTGAGTTGCTAAGATACGGGAGCTGTTTCTATCTTCTTCTCCCACTCCCTGTAGAAAACATAGGCAACTGTTTTGCAAAATACACAACACAATGACACAGATTCACCATACAAATGTCACATGGAGTCATGCCTGGAAATTGACCTCACCTAAGCTGTGAGCTGACTCAAGAAGTATAAATGAAAAGTATCTTAGTATAGATGAAGTATAGTATAGAAGAAGGAACACCTACTTAGTTGAAAAATCTCTCTTATATATACCATGCTTTGAGAGAAAGATCTCTAATTGGTTAAATTATTTTAATTTGCTTCCATTCCTATACCTGAGCATCCAGTTACAGGATATTCAGAATGGCTGGAAAAGCTAGCATAAATTTCTGCATCCTTGAAAACTCAGCGCATAAAAGAGCAACTCCAGCAGTGTACCTGCAAAATGTATTGGATAAGGTATTATGTCAACTTCCTCAAGAGAGGAGATCTAAGCCTGAGGACCTAAAGAAATTTGCTGCCCAAAGCATTTTATCTTTTGTACTAAAGTACATAACATAAATGAAGAACTGTTTTCTTTCCAAATCTATATGTAATTTCTATCTTTGTGTGTGTGTTTTTTTTCTCTTTTCTGAAGATACTTTATTTTATGCTTTTCCTCATGGCTAAATTATGTATTAACCTAGACAAGAATTTAATCCTTTACTCATAATTTATTTCGAAAGATTACTTTATTATTTGTAGTTCACAAGCTGTAAAAAATACAATATCATTCAATAAAAAAATCATTTTTGAAATGTTTCCTTTTTTTAATAATGATAAACTATGGAAAAGAGTGCTTAATTTGATTGTAGGCCTAAGGACAGTGACAAACAGGTTGCTTTATATCCATTTCAATTTCCCATCAGGTGAATAAATCCCTTAAAGGAAGAATAAAGACTTTTCATCTAGATCATACAAGTAATAAAGAGAATAATAAAAGTAACTGAAGTTAATAAAATTCTTTGAGAAGTCTAGTATTATTTTTCTTAGTATATACAATATACTAAGTGCCATTAGGTACGCTTGAAATGACTTTTTTTTTTTTTTTAATGTAACTACAGGATGCTGTAAACATGATAATATGCTTGATGACTTGGTTTCCAACCATTGCTCTAACCAAAATTATGGATATTCCTGAGGTTTGGTTAGTGTTATTTTCTTTCTTTTGAGATGATGATTTAAAAGTCCTATGAAAAATTTATAAGGTGAAAATATACCCCAGGTAGATTACATAAAAATCACCTCTACAGTCAGAAATACTTGATAATATATCAGATAAATAAATAAATAAAAACTACCTTTTGAATCTCTATGACTTTCTTTTTGAAGAAATTAGTTTTGAAGATATTTCTTACTCATTTACTGGACTCTTTTCTTGCAACAAATATGAAGATGTGGAAATAATGCATTCACACGTATTTGTGTACTCACAATGAAAACCAAAGAGGTTTAATAAACTGAAAGCACAAAACAGTATTCTAATCAAAGAACTTTGGAAGATGTGCTCAACTGTTTCATATAAAAGTGGTATAAATCAAAGCACGAGCAAACATTAAGAAATGGAATAAATATTGATGTATATTGAATTCTCCAAAATGTGCAGGAATACATGTATCCAACTATTTTGGGGTTTGTAGCTAAGAGCCAGCATCCAAACCATCTAATTTTATCTATATATACACAAACAGAGAGAGAGAGAGAGAGGGAGAGAGAGAGAGAGAAAGTGTTTATACTCATACTGTTTGCTGCAACTACTAAACACTAGATTTTTGTCGTATTCTAAAGTACAGGATACAACACTCAATTTCCCATTTCTCGAATGGCTATTTCTTGCATGGAACATTTCAGCCATCTTGGCACTGATCAGTGTTGTGTTCATTAAAGTGTGTGAACAGGGGTTACACTGAGTTGTATTACTTGTTTCTTCCCTTCCCTTTCTCCTACCTTGTCTTGCCTTTCACTTCACTTTTATTGAAGACGACACTATACTTTGAATTGCCAATTTATTTTAGTGATCAGTCAAAGAAAAATACTCATTGTGTAGCCAACAGCTGGGGTGGCGAGGTAAATTCATATAGACACGGATAAGGGATGAACTCTCAGGGAACCAACAGGTTTTTGGCCATGTCAAGGGACAGTCAAATTCATGTTCACAATTTTGAAAATCTGGGCAGGAGGTCAGCAGGTTCTAATCAGGTTATAATGTGCAACTTGAATTAAGATAGAATTAAAGTTCACTGAACTAAATCCTCCCCTATGGTACTCAGATATAATTATAGCATCAGTTTAATGCCTATCTCGTCATAATGACCACAGATGGAAACTTTTTTTTTTTTTAATATGCCCCAAATCCCAGTGAGCTTCTGGCTTTTGTTACACTGTTATAAAGTAGAATTAAATGCACTCATATTTAAGTGAAATTATACCTATATATTCTCAATTCTCATAATATGCATATATTCTAGAGTAAAAAAGTTCTGATGTTTATGTACCCACCCTAGACTGGAAGGATATCACAGAAAAATAGTTTGCATAATATTCCTCTCTGTCTTGTGTATTTACCTTGACCAGATCTTTCCTAATAGTTAATCTTTAGGGAAAGTATCCCTCCCACATGAATGAGAGATGCATTTTCTTCAGTCTCAATTCAGACAAATGAAATTGAACCCCTGGGAAATGTATGAGCTAGTCCCAAGAAGTTAATGTCAATTTTTCTTGCTTATTATGAGAATGTATTTGTCAAGATCATTAATGATTTCTCATTCAATTATTACCACATCTAAAATTTCATAGGGGAATAGATTAATTTCTGAAAAACTTTCAATTGGGATATTTTTTCTAGTGATAAAATAAATAGCACTACAAGAAAGATGATATCAAGATTTTCTAGTAACTTTACATCTTTAAGTTGTCAGGATGGCCTTTTTCTAACATCATATTTTTTATTTTTTCATCTGTATAGAGGACTGACTCAAAATCATTAACACTATAGTACAGATTTCAGAAATTCTCCTCATTAGATGAGTCCTCAGAAAGATATTTCTTATTAATTCAAATCAAACAGTTTCTGGATTAAATTTCTTAAAGGTGACAACAAGACTAAGAGATATAGTAAGAATTTAAAAACTATTTGCAAAATAAGGAAGACTACTTCCTTGCTACTTTCTGAGGAAAGTAATGCTACTTTCTGAGGAATATTAATCCCCAAAATGGCACAGATTTCTTTTTTACTTGACAGTGAACCGACAGATTTATTTTGAGAACTCTCTCTTCAGCCACTATAATTTTCACTGAAGGTCTCTTTCAAATGTCAGCAACCCAATAGACAGTGGCAATGACCCTTCTTATAAGAGAAAATCTCCACACTTAGGTAGAATCCATGTTACCTTTCTTGAGTGATTTATGGAATGGATATGAAATATAATGCCCAGCAGCAGTCAATAGAAAAAGTAAGAATTAGACATTTCTGGAATAAGCTTAATTATACACCTTTGATAGATGTATTTATCCCTTCATATCTGGACATTCACCTCAGCCTACCTGGAAACACCTGTCGCTCTCTGTTGGCCTATGCTTAGTGGGCTAATGTGAGGTGACATGAGATCTGCCCACTGCCCTTGCATGCAAAAATCCATGTCTATCTAACATGGTCTAGCTGGTCTAAAGGCATCTTGCATGACTGAGTCTTTTGGTTATAGGCACCACTGGCTGGCATTGAGCAAGGATGAAAAGGACATGAGTTTATATGCCCTCCACAGTACAGTGTAGCATCTGTTTCAGGTCCTGTGGAACAGACATGACTGTAGTTTTATATGACTGACCACTTAAAAGGAATACATCAAGGCGGAATCTCTAGAAGCTCTGAGCTTTACTACATTTGTTTTTTATTTGTGACGGATAATGAGGATTCTCACTGAACTAGAGTAATTCTGAGGTATGTTGTTGCCACTGTTGAAAAGTAACATATTGTCCTGTTGTCAAATGAAAGCACTTTTTTTTTTTTGTGCTAGGTTAGTACTTTTTCTTGAAACAAAACCAGTTTGAATCTGCCATTATTAATGAGTGTCTATCTTGTAACATTTGCCCTGTGAAATGGAGAGGTATACCAGAATAACATTGTTAAACAACCAGAAGGAAGAAGAGCTACTTAAAAATGAAATGCACAGTTCAGATGATATATAGCACTTGGAGCAAAATGTCAGCTTTTTTTCTTTTTCTTTTCTTTTTTTTTTTTTTTTCTATTTAAGAGATTCAGTTTCTAGGGCAGCTTCGTTTGATAAGATTTGGAAATTCTGGAGGGCTGTTGACTTATCAGTAAAACACAGCTTATCACATAAAAGTGATTCATGCAAATTTCTGATAATAGACAAACACATTTATAATCTCAGTAAAAAGACACTCAATAGGTGAGATGAGAAACCTGTGAAACTTGGTTCTATTTATTGACTTGCAGTGAATATGGAAGAATACAAATAAACTAGACTCACATTTAGAAGAAATAAATTGGTACTCAGTATATTTCTCTTTTTTTCACAAGGCTTTGAATCATAAGGATGGTATATGAAAAATATGAAATGAAAAACGTTATGAATAGTATTCCCCTCTTTGTTACTCTTTGTTATTATTGCTGTTGTTTTTATTAATTTGATTACCTCCACCATTTCAGTCTGCTACCATTAGGAAAACTGAGGAAAATACTTTCAATATTTCTTTAGGCCAAATTTCTCCCAGCATATGGTGATATGCTTTGCCAATCTGAGATATATGATATATATGATTGATTTTCAGAAATTAGGTTTCAGAAATCACATTTTCAGGTCAAAGTTCAGAATATGTCTAAAAATTGTGACTTACATTTCCAAGATTCAGTCACCACAGCTTAAAAACACATTTTGTGTATCTAATAAAAAATAATTTTTGAGCTCTTGCATACTTTCTTAAAATACGTATTGCCATGATGTTGTCAAAACTAAATGTAAATTTGACCTTTCCCTTAGACTTCCAAGACAATCCATCTCATCTCTGACTAGTTTAGCCCTTATGGATGAACATAAACAGTATTTCTAATATGACAGGTAGTAGGTTACATGTTCTGTCTATCTTACAAGATGAATAGTTTGGATTAGTCAGTACTTGAAAATTCACACAGTTTTTATTTTTTTAACACAACAAAGTACTAGAAGTAAAAATAAAGTATGACCCCCCCCAAAAAAAAAGAAGAAAAAGAAAATTAAGAGTATATAATCCATCTTATTTAAATCTCTCTTGCTTTCCCTCCTTCTAGCAGAGAATGTTATGCAATTTCCTCAGTGACCTCCATGAGTCTCCCCTCTAACCATCTGACTCCTCTTCAAAAGACTGTCAAGCACTGCCGAAGCTCTAATCTCCCCATCTCTCAACAACTAAATCCAACCTGACCAAAGCCTTTCAGGTTTGGTGGAGGTTCGCGCTAAGATTTTAGACTGAATTGTTCTGCATTGACCTTCCATAGCTTGCAGAGATGACATTCTGCTCCTTCTTGCTGAATATATACCCTCAGAAACTAATTGACAATTTAGATGGTATAAATGCACAGTAAACAACACAGGGACAAAGTCAAAGCACATAAATCTCTACAAGTGGTTACAAAACTGTCACAGGTAATGCTTCATCACTTACAAGAACGTACTTTGTCAACTCTTTACATAGAACTTCTGTACTCCTTCCTACGGAGGAAACATTTAGTGGTGCAATCATAGGAGACCCAAAGGATAATGAGCATGATTTTTTAAATTTAATGATTAATTTCAAGCTGTAATATTTGAATTTATTTATATCTATCCAGAACAGTGGTGCTTTACACCACTTATCAAGTCAAAATTGGGTGCTCTTAAAGTCTTTGATAACATCTATTCTGCAAAGGAAGTTGGTAAGTCTACAGTAAAGTCTGTTCTAAAATTGCTTTGATTATAGTACCCTGAAATATTTGTAATTTAGGATGTTTTCTAATTTTATATTATTCTGATTATTTTCTGAGCCATGCCAGATGTCAGTTATTCTTCACATAACTTTCTAGTCAAAACAAACCTGAATTTTTAAGGTATAGCTTTGGAATGGGGATAAGAATGGAGAGAAAAAAAAGTAGGATGGGTTTGCATTCCTTATTTCCCTTCTGTTTACAAAATTAATCTTCTCTTTTTATGTTTTAGTAGTTAAGTAAATAAATTATTCCTATAGAAAATATAAGTTATGTGCGTCAGGACAGCAAACAATGCAGTTACTATCATTTGTCTTTTCATTACAACTAACAGTAAATGGGGTCGTTGATTCAAGGTTAAAAGTGATACAGAGTCAACCTTTATTAAAAGTACAGTGGTTCTAATAATAAACAAGTGAATAGCTTGAAATATGTTAGAATCGCTCTTTTGTAACTGAATAATCTACCCTCCCCTTATTATGAACAATGTTAGATGTGGGTATTCAGGAAATGAAAAGCTAAAATCTATGGGAAAGGTAATGATCTCTGAAAATTTTCTCTAATGACTAATTTGTGGCTCAGTGGATTTCAAGAGATTATTGGTTTTTGAAATGGATTCTATCAACTAAGGAGATAATGGAAATCATTAGGCTGAATAAAGTAAAACAGTAGATTTGTTATGTGCTGTTCTATTATACGAGCCTCTATTTCTGCACCACTTAGAAGTATTTTTCTTAAACGGAACTACTGTGTCAACTTACAGACCAAATTCTGATAGCACAGTACTCACAGGCAAAACTTTCATTAACCTGAGTTGAATGTGGATTTGACTCTGATTTTTATCAGGAGTGCTGGGACCAGTGAGAATTTCAGGTGCTCAACATTTCTCACAATATATTTCTGCTGCAAGTTCCATTTTTTGTCACATTAAAGTGGAAGAAAAGGATTTTAATCTTCATTATCAGCTCATGAACAATATCTTATAGGACCAGTGCTGGACTTAAAAACTTAACAATAATTAATCCTGGTGACATTTATAGGCCTTATGATTCAAATTAGTAAACCAGGCACTGTATAAATTATGAAAGACAACCTATGCTTTAAAGAGCTTAATAATTTAAAGTTTGATATTGTCCTGGAGAAGGAAATATCTGTGTTATCATGCAATGTTAAAAATGATTCTTTATCTTATCATTTTTCGCTTTTCTTCTTAAGAATACCATTTTGTTTTGTTTTGTTTAGTTTTGTTTTTTGGTAAGTAATCCTGTGATGATATAAGGTTGTGAAAATGTTGCAGTTTGAAAGCCGTAGTGGTAGTGATGGTGGTGGGGGAAAGGAGATATCAAATCAGTATCGAATTCACAAACAGTCTGTGGACTGTAGGTCCGATCGCCTTCCTTGGAGCGAATCGAGTTCCCAAATAGTGTGATGCGCTATAAGCTCGACCCTGCAGTATCGGATTCACGAACAATCCGTGGACTGTAGGTCCGATCGCCTTCCTAAGAGCAAATCGAGTTCCCAAATAGTGTAATCAACTATAAGCTCGACTCTGGCAGTATCGAATTCACGAACAGTCTGTCAACTGTAGGTCCGATCGCCTCCCGCCAGACAAGTAGCCAAGTTCACAAACAGTATGATTTATTCGAATGCGACATTTACAAAGCAGGTTTCGGATGTCAGTACAGGAAATTCTCTACTAGAGCGTGGGGTTTTAGCTAGCTCTGATGTTCAAATGTGCAATCATCACTCACCCCAGAAGGTGGGAGAGGGCTCTAGGTCTCAAGTCTCCTCAGACCGCGTCTTGACGCAAGGGGAGGAAAGGGGGGATCAGCGCATCAACTGATCCAGAATTTATGATGGATTCTTCCCTCTCACTTCTTAGTCTCTTCAGGCAGCGTCCCAGCGCGAGGGGAGGGAAGGGGGATCAGCCTGTCGACTGACCCAGGAGTTACGATGGATTCTTCCCCTCCAGACTTTTTTTTCCTGAGTTCACCTTTTATACTTTTCTTTACATTCAGGTGGAGCTTGAGTGACTAGAGTCATCCTTAATATTGTTATTGATTGGTGAAAAAGTTTCTCGCTTTCATTTAAAGGTACAGTCAACCGAAAATCTAGAGCGCATGCTCAGTGAGGGGTGGTCATACCTCGGAGGCGGGTAACTTTTGGGATGGAGGTGTGGTTTTCACATTATAATGAGCAAAGTTCAAGCAAAGGTCATCATTTGCCACCTTTGCTGGCTCAGCCCTGGACATGTTATCGTATATCTCTCATTAGACAGCCACTGTGCGGCTTATCAGCAGCCCAGCACAGGGAGTGCAACAGAGTTTGGCCGCGGTGCCTTCACCCCGCTCCATCCTCCGTTACTCCCCTTTGCAGCTGCGAGGAGGGCAGATTGCGTTGCCCAGGGAACCGTGGAGGAGCTGAGTCCGTGCGTACCAACCAGCCTGGAAGTGGCCACTGTGTATCACCCCAAGCAGGCCTCTGTAATGCCAGAACTTCTGTTAGGCCCTAGTTTTCCTCTCAGTTCCTGCTTTCAAGCAATTCTTCCACAAACACTTCTTCCACAAAAGTAGAAAAATATTTTTGATTTACTATTATTTACCAATGTTTTGCTTTCACATAAAATCTTTATGAACATTAATCATCCTTAAAAGGATTAAATTGTTAACAGAGTTAAATTGCACTTTCTCGTGTAGGCTGTAATAACATACCAGCCACTTAATTTGAGTTGTTGAATTAATAAGCAAATTAATTAGGCATAGATGAAATATATAAATGAAATTCAAAAATACAAAAAAAATCATAATTCTAACATATAACTTCTGTGTATTAAAAACAGCTTAAACTAATGAGGTGAAAATAAATTATATATATGTATAAGTTTTCTTGCATCTGACCTTGTTTTGGTATTTCAAAGTATTAATTAATCACTTAACAATTGATTAAATGATTGTGTATTTTAAATAAGCAACTCAGCAAATGTTGCCAATAAAAAGTAGTCATGGAAAAATTACAGTAAAAAGTCATTTCAAAATAATTTAAATCATATTTATGTATGAACATAGATCACTTCTGATGCTTGAAGCATTGTTTTGGGCCTGCGTTTATGCTCTGTTACACTTTAATGGACAGTGATAGGCTGCTAGACTGTCTGAATCCTATGTGATGCTGATCATAAGCAAGAGGCAATGCCTACCAATTAAGTGCCAAATCCCTAAATTCATGAGCATATTAAGTTATCTGTATTTCAAGAACTGAATTTCAGGGGATATTAGTAAAATTAATGATTTAAAAAAAGAAAAAAAAGAAAAAAGAAAATCTAGGACAGAACGTTCAAAAATATGTTGTTTCAATATGTTTTAGATACATCTATATTCTAAATGCATCAATTCACGAAATTGATTCTTCAGGCAGAGTGGCTCATGTTCATATTGCTTCAGGCAAATTTCATTTAGGGTAGACTTGCCACATCTGCATTGCCTAATATTAGGGATTTCATTCAGATGTATTGTCATTCTCTCAATGATTCTAATACATAATTTATCATTTTTTGTTTGCCTTTTCAGATTAAGTTTTCGGAAATAAAATGAATAGTGAAATGATAGGACTGGTTAAAGAAAACACCTGGATGTTTTACAGCCTCGCACTGATCATGGAAAATGTATTGCCTACCCACAGGCACAATACAGGGGCATCTGGAGCTGATTGAAGGAATAAAAAACAATTGTTTAATGCTGGAAGAGCTTGTATACAAGTTTACTTTGGCTCTGTACTAAAGTATCAATCGCTTTTTTTATGGGAAATCTGGAGAAGAAATTACACATACACGGTTCTTTAAATTTTTAATTTATTTAAGCCAGTTAAAGGAAAGATTCTTTAAGTAGGAATGCAGAATCTTCATTCTCAAAATGTGGCGAGATTAGAGTGAAAAAGCAATACTCCATTTCTACTGTGGTGGAAGGGGACCTACTAGTGTTTAAATAGCGATGTTGATTATGTAGTATATCCTCATATCCTTAACCGTGGGGACTCTTATGGTGTAATGGCTTTTTCTCTGTTCTTCCTTTATCTTTGTTCCTGTAGGAAATGTAACATATTTTGTATCTTTTTTTTTTTTTTTTTCTTTTCCACTTGTGGTCACTGACAACTCTTGCCCTTTAGTTGTCTTTATGGGACACTTCTCTGATATAGTTTTCCCCTCTGATAGAGTTTTTTACCACTTTTGATCTGCACCTGGATGTTTTCTCTGGCTGTTGACATTCAGAGATATTCACACTGATAGGTGGGTTGTCAGATCTACAGGACAGCTGACAGTGGATCTACCTCCAGACACAGAAGTACGTGGCTTCCTTTCTTGTCTCTTTCCTTTCATATGACGCTTGTAGTTTTGACTTTTGCTGGGTTTGACTTTTGTACAGAATGACTCTTGCATAGTCTTACCAACAGGCGACCCAGTAGAAAAGCTCCACTAGAAGCTTACTGTTTGTGTCTGTGGTATCATACAATCTCCGTCGAGTATCAGTTGCCTTTTGCTGACTTGGTTTGGCCAGCAATCTTGGGGTCATTGGAGGGTCTGTCATTAGCCTGCAGCAACCTTACACTGTGGTGACTGTGACCATAGTGAACCTGGATTTTGTTAGATCTCCAAGCTCATCTCAGAGCAAACCTCTCTTCCCTGGACTGCTCCATCCTGAGTCCTACGTTTTCCTGTGTGATGTGCAATAGCAACCCTTATACAACTGTGTAAAGAAACTGTATCCAATATCTTCTTGACAATAGTGAGTTTTTGCAGAGATCATTAAAAACAACTTTGATGAGCTAAATATATAGGGAGAGTTAAATGGAATGCAGCGATCTGATGAATGGAGCCATCTAATGGAAATTAAAACAGAGCCCTGGAATAAGCTAACAGTAAGTCGTACGATGCTCGAGTTCTTGCCTTGTCTCTATTTTATTTAAACATAGATAACGCATATGCATACACACACACGCGCACACACACACACATACACACAGAAATCCGTCAAGGCTGTGCTGTAGGAGGGAGTTCTGGTCCTTTGAAAACAATGGAGCCATACCAAATCATATCACTTCCCATCATAGTCTGGGGGCTTAAAAAAAGGTAGTACTGAGGAAAAAAAAACTCAACTATGTTCATGTGTGTCCTAGAAACTAAAAATAAACAACCAAATAAATTCTTCTAATCTAAAATGCTTTACTCACTCTTATAGATGAGTTAAACTTCTATCTTTACTCCAAATCTCCTCTGATGATTTTGGGGCTTCCTGCATCACTATGTTACCCAAGCAGGCAAAGCTGAATTGTTCCTAATGACATCTTTACATGGATGGTTGCATTAGCTTACTCATATCAAAAAGTATCATGTTGTTTATTTTCATTAAGAAAAATATAAGCCAGTGTCGTATACAATATATATGAGGGAAGCTTGTTCAGAGGATACTCAAAATGATTGGTAGAGTCAATGTAATTTGTTAGCCAAAGGGACTTTTTTTCTGCGGGGTGTTAATGGAGTAAATGATTATTGGCTGACTTTTGTCTAGCATTTCTCATTAGAACAAAAAAGATTTTGTTAGCTTTGGAAAATCACCTGTCATGTAGGCAGACAATATACTGTAATTTACGGTTATGAATACAAATTTAACATGAAAATGGAAAGTGAGCACAACAGTGGGAGAGACTGCCTTTGTCCTGAAAATGCTAGTGACTGTGAATTTGTGATTGTGTGAGGTTGTGTTTATGATAGGATTGTCACTCACCTGTGCAAATGGAAGACAACAGTCCTATCTCCAAGCTCCAGCATCTATTTTTCACTGCTTTGTGTTTAAAGTTTGGATAAATTCAGATATATGGACAATATGCTGACTCACGTCTTTAAGACATTTCCATCCTGGATAATTACAGCTTAACTTTCTAAACCAAGCAAGAAATGTGTTTTTATATTGTCTGTCTTTTTATTGAGGTTATTTAGGGAGGCATAAGCTGCCCACCTTACAGAGGCCCAGAGGGTCCTCTTTCCTTCTTTTCAAGCCTATCTATAACTTAGTAGCACTTGCTTGCAAGCAAAATTTGTTTGAAGAAGACGTTTGATTATCTGTTTGAAGAAGATTTCTTTGAATAATTTGTTTGGTGAAGATTAGACAATCAAAAAATTGAGTTTTGATTCAGATTGCATCCCATGATGTAAAAAATCATAAGTACTTACAGAACTGCTTGGTAACAGGCCAGCATGAATAGACCTATACATCCTACAGACAGCTTTTTTCTAAACAAAGGCTGTTTTGTATAACACAGATGCCAGGAGATCTTCCCATATAACAGAAAATTGACAAATCTATGTGGACAAACTTGAAAAAGGATGAGTTGACATTCGGTGATAGTCAGCAAGCTAAAATGACCCCAAAAAAGCATTCTATAAATCTACTATGCTTGCATTTTTCAAGGGCTGAATAAGATAAATTAGGTAATGCTATAAACTCTGCTTCTCATTAGTATGATTTGCAGAGTGAGCTACATTTCTACAGTACTAGCTCCATGTTCTCATGTCATTTGATCTTAAAAATAGATCTTAACAAAGGCATTCCCCTGACAGAGCATCGTGATTTGCAAATTCTTTAGAAGCCAGAAAGAACTGGATACATCTCTGAAGATCTTACTACTTTCTTACATTCATGCAATGAATTAATGCAATACTAGTTTCTTACATTCTTGCAATCCAGCAGGGAAAGAAATGTCTTAGAAGGATGTATGTTATGTACAGCTTCTAAAAATAGTATTTATTTTCCAAGGGGAGCAATGATGGCAGTTTACAAGAACATTCATGTGTAAACCACAACTAAACCTAACAAAAAACTGTATGTTTGAAGATGAAGGATTTAAGGGAACACAGATGATCATGATTCCTGTAATGTCTAGATCAGTGTAAATGGGAATTTTTAGGCAGTTAGACATAGACTGAAGCCTACGGTGAGGTACTGAGAAATGTAGGTAAGGAGTGTAATCATCTTAGTCTCTCTCTGAGTGAGACAAGTACCTCCAGAGAGTGATTATGAAGTCAAACAGGTTAAATCATGCTTGATGCACTTTTTATGGGGATGCCCAAGAAAACATAGTATTCGAGGTGTACACTCACCAGTGCTGAGTACAGTGGGACAATCACTTCCCTAGTCCTGCTGGCTACACTATTCCTGATGCAGAACAGGATGCCGTTGGCCTTCTTGGACACCTGGGCACACTTCTGGGTGCACTGCTGGTTGCGCCAACTGTTGACCAATACTCTCAAAACTTTTTCTGTCACACAACTCTCCATTTGCTCTGCCCTGAATTTTGCATAGCTGTAAAGCATTAGGATTTTTCTATATTACTAAAAAAAATGTTTATTAGACTATTAAAATATTATTTGGCCTAAGAAATAAATCCTTGGTTCCTTGTATAAGGCATGTTCCCTTATACCTGTGACAAAAATTTCAGTGTAAAAGTTTCATTCCACCTAATGTCAGGTAAGATTCCTAAGCTTAGTGTATAATGGTCAAGAAACTTATCATGCTTCTTTTTCATTCTAAACAAGGAAATCATTTAATGGTCCAAGTGCTAACTCGGAAGCCTTTTTCTACTTTAATGGCAGAGGGATAACAATGTTTTTCTTCCAGTAAATAAGAGCTATATGGAAGAGAGTACCATTTTCTGATACTAGAAGGAATGGCATTAGATAGTCAGCATCAAGGCCAAGGTATGAAAAAAAGATTTCAGATAACTTTTTCAGAAAATGTTCAGAAAAGAATATTTTACCCATTTCACAAATAAATGTGAACTAGTGATAAATTGCTCTAAATTAAACTGTAAACCTGCTACTTCAGTACGAATAAGTATTTGAGAATGAGTCACTGGAATGACAGGTAGAAGGACACGAATAATGTCAAATCAAACAGAAGAAGCAAAAATCATGTTTATTATTATTATTTGGTCTCTTTTTCACAGTAAATTATTATGTCTGAATTTTCTGCAACATTTATTGTCTGATCAAAATTATACAAAAGCAGAAAAATAAAATAAGGATTATTTTCCAAATCTTGATGTCATCTTACCTGAAACAGAAGATGTGCTACTGTGATAGCCTTTTTCCCAATTCATTTTCAGGTCAAAGCCACTGTTTGGCATGTATATAAAATGAAAAAAATTTTTGCTTTGTAAAACAAGTGTCTCTAGTTTGTTTTCAAATATATTAAATATCTGGGGGAAAAAAATCCATCATTTTCTAACCCAATCTCCTTTTTTCAATATGCAGACAATTTCGCTAATATTATTTGAATCCTGTTGCAGATAAATGTTCTGTACTGTTCTACAAACATTTCACATTTCTGATGTCATGAAGGATCTTTAACGCAGAATTTGGCCTATATTTACAACAAAGACAGGAAGCAGCATTAGAAGCTAAGGTAATTATTGCTGGGGTAAAGAGCAATTTGAATTACTGAGTATTTTTTTAGCTAACTAGGATTAAAATCTGCTTGTATATATATGTATAGTATCTTCAGAACAGTGGCTTTATTGCTTTTAGAAGCTAGTGAGAGGAAAACTAGTGTAGTATATATCTATATTGCAGTCATAATTGTGTTTGACTATAGATATGCAATATAGAATGCAATATATAGAATGCAAAATTCTGGCTTTTAGATTGATAGCCTTATTTAAGCCCTGCTTAAAATAGCTGCTTAATCTATTTCACTTCATTAAACCAAGAAAAAACACAGTGCATAAGTCTGTTATTTGAGAGAGGTGAGAACATATGGTCATTTTTTTCTCTAGTGAATATTGCAATATTTTATGTTAAAATCATATGCATGAAAGCAAAGACTCAAGCTGATCAGCTACTATATCATTACTGTCTTTGTCTTGTTTTCTCTTAAATATTTCCTATGCTAAAAGTTGTACAGCCCCATAAGATGAAAGTGTATTTGAGATTTATTTCATTGCAACTTTAGTCATCTGATTACGCTATACTCAATAGTTAGGGGTAAGGAATAGCCATTCTTACATATAATTTTGTGGATCTACATTGACTTTAAATCTGATTCAGATCAGACTTCATCATCTATTTCAATTAGGTCACTGCTGATTATTACAGCAGTTTAAAGTGATTGTCTCAGACTGTAGATGATGCCTATATTTAATCAGATGGATCTTGTTGTGTGACCGTCAATTATGTTTTTCTTTTTTTCTTTTTTTTTTCCCCTAAATATTTAATCTCACTGTAAAAAGATTGCAATTTAAGTCTTTTTTTTTTTTCCCCCGGGCATCAGTGTCACATTATTTCTTTCAACAGGTTTCTTTTAACAGGAAACCCTTTCAGGTTTCTCTTTTGTCTATAAAAGCTCAGTGCATTCATAACTGTATGCAATGTGGCAACCCAAACAGGATATATCACTCCAGACAATGCATTATCAATGACGAACCATCAGAAATCTATTTAATAAATTTTATAGGCTTTTCATCTGTTTACTCTAAAGTAATTCGCTGTACCCTCTGTAGCTGTTGTGTCTATCTCAGGCACTTTTAGGATTGAATGAATTTTCTTCTGGAGTTGTCTGTGACTTTTTTTTCTAATTAATATAGATATGCCTAGAAAAACTTCTTTCACTTAGCGTACTCAGATGCTATAGTTACATAACTTGAATCCAAATTTACAGAGATACTAAATAATTTTAACACATTATTGATTATGCATGATTGGAGGAATATTATAATGCACACTTTAAAGAAGCAAAGATGTTAATTACCTGTTTCAGCACATCTGTTTTCATATTTGAAAAGAAATCATCTCAGTGAAATGCTTTTTTATTTTACTGAAAGAACTATTAAAAAAAAAACTGTAACAAATGTACAGTAACACAAAGTTGTGTAAGAGTCCTTACTAAGTTTGTGTTTGATGAACATAAAAACTAAATAAGATGTCTTTCTGTACTTCGAAGTGAGGCATAATAATTGCCTGGAAATTATTATCATCTATATACCATCACATATAAGTGGAGTTTGTTGTTGTTGCTGTTGTTCATTTGTTTGTTTGTTTGTTTTCCATCAGCATTATTACCAGTGGTTCTTACATATTATACCATATTATATATTACAGAGATATATGATGAGTCACCTTTGTTTTAAATTTTCCAGTGGGAAACATTGGGCAGAAATTGAATAGAGGTAATCTCCAAAATTTTCCTTTTATGTATTATATTCTTTATATATTTTTCTTTAGGAATTTTCACTACAGTAACTTAATATCTCTGACATATTCATAATTTTATTCCCATAATAATTGTGACAGGAAAGAGATGATTCTGCCTTAGCTAGAGACTCAAAAGATTGTATGAAAAAATATATTAATAGTGTTATGAGAATTGGGTCTCTTAGATCACTCCTAAACAATGTGAATGCATGAGCTCAAACACTGACAAATTATCATTTGTACTGTGTAACTATTAACAGTACTACTACTGCTTCACTACTACTGCTTCACACAGTCAGTGGAAAAAAAATTGTTCCTTCAGGAAGTAATGCAGTGAATGCAAGTTACTGCTGTGAATAATCTTGCATTGGAGGTTTTGTTCTATCATTGACTAGAAAGGCAATGCGAAGAAATTAGTAGCATTATCACGGTCCTCATGGTGCTCATACGGATGATAGGGGATTATCTCATGTGATCAGGGTGAAGATGCTGTTGAAAGAAGACTCCTGTCACCATATGGACAGAGACTGATCATCCTCTAAAGGGAGTGTTATCATATGCAAATTAGTGGTTTGGGTTTTGTTTTTTGTTTTTTTTTTGTTTTTTGTTTTTTTTTTAAAAAAACCTTTCTCTCTATGATTACCTCTGCAACAGAAGTGATAGGTAGGGTATAGTCATAATGCTCGCAAGCATCTCAGTAGGCACTAGCAAACCATGATTAAGCAACTGAACTGTTTTGGGGTATATCTCTAGCCAAGTACTTTACTGCACACTGGTTATCTCCATCTACTTGGAACTTAAAACATACAGATCTTTTTCAGGATATTGAACCACTGAGGAAATATTAGAAACATCAGCATTTGCATAACAGCCTGTTGGATAACGTACCCAGGAGTCAATAGTTCTGGGAGTACAGAAGAACACTAAAATCGTGTTCAAACCCAAAGCTATCATTTTTCTAAGAGGATGACAAACCCTGGTGTGATGGGGACGTTTTACAACATCCTTACTGAAGATAGACTATTGCGCAAATGAATGGGTAAAATGTCACCAGATGGAGAAGAGAGTAGGAACTTAACTCTTCACTGAAGACTCAAAGGTCTTAGTGATGTTCAGTATCCTAGGCTTACAATACTCTTGGTATATCTTATTTAGTGACTCTTTAATAAATAAATAGTCCTGGAAGCAAGGTTTAGAATTGAGATTTCTCCTGACTTTAGGGAAGAACTTTGTAATGAAAACATTATGCACTATAAACATCTGGTGAGCTGTAACTTATCTTCTACTTCAATATAGAGTGAGATAAGGAACTAAACTGGCAGTGTCTGTGTTATTAAACAAAATGGTGCCAGAGAATATTCACAGGCCCTGGAACTCAATTGATGAGGACAACTTATATTATTATTCCTATTCCAATTCCTATTACTTTTACCGTTACTATTACTATTACTATTAATATTATATTGCAGACAATTCCCAGGAATGATATGGGAGTTAGTAGACGCCAGGGTTCATTCTCAGGAGGCATTATGCAAGTTATTTAGTTATGTATCTATTTACTTTGGCCACAAGGATGATCAGGGGCCTGGAACATCTGCCCTATGAGGAGAGGCTGAGGGAGCTGGGCCTGTTCAGCCTGGAGAAGAGAAGGCTGAGAGGGGATCTAATCAGTGTCTATAAATACCTCAAGGGAGGGAGTGCAGAGGACGGTGATGGTCTCTTTTCAGTGATGGCCACTAATAGGACTAGAGGAAATGGCCGGAAACCGAAACACCAAAAATTCCATAGGAACTTAAGGAAAAATTTCTTAACAGTGAGGGTGACAGAGCACTGGAACAGGCTGCCCAGAGAGGTTGTGGAGTCTCCTTCTCTGGAGATCTTCAAAACCCGCTTGGATGCAGTCCTGTGCCATGTGCTTTAGGTGTCCCTGCGTATGCAGGGGGGTTGGACTAGATGATCTCTAGAGGTCCCTTCCAACCCTAAGCATTCTATGATTCTATGATTCTATACTTAAACACCAGGAAATCTGTTTTTCAAGGTGAATAAATGAAATACCTTTCATTACCCTAAGTGAAATAGTTTTCATTTATTCACCTTGAAAAACAGATTTCCTGGTGTTTCACTGTTTCTGTTAGATTTCCAGATGTTTCCTGGTGATTTAGATAGATTTCCTAGTGTTTCTTCATTAGAAAATATGAGGAATGTATATGGTACAAGTATTCCATATACAAAAAATTGACATTGTAAATAATACTAATTGATTTTACCTATTCAAATGCAATTTCTATGTAATGTAGAGAATTTGGACTGTCATTTACCAATAAATATATTGCATTTTTTTTCAGAAGTATATTTCATTTCTTTTTCACTAGACTAAAAAAAAATCTAAAACAATATTCACGTAATATCATTTAGAAACTCATTTAAATAACATAATACCTAAAACAATTTTTTGTCTACCTTTCTAATTATTGTTACATGAAGACTACTGTCAAGTGAAACTAAATATAGATTCCTGATCTAAATAAATATTTACTACTATAAGAAATACCAAGTTTTATTTTGCACTAGGGGCCGTGACCAAGGATAAGGAAAATATTATATAAGAATATTTTATTATCAGCTAGAAATCTTTGTTTTTTTATTATCATAAAATACTGCTTTTTACAATTTATGAAACATTTGCAACACTTTTAGACATACAGTTTAGTTTCTTTAGAAGTTCAACTGGAGGAATATCGTTTACAATTAAATAAAAACTGTAGACTCTTTGGACCAAAAATAAACAATGAGTAAGAGTGACCCACTGAGTGAGAATACAGGACAACCACAGTTTTGTTCATTACTTTATTAATATTTTATCTTTTAATTAATTTTAAATTACCTTACATTTTACTCCTACTTTCTGCTTTCATTTTCCCTTTGCAATCTAACCATTCCCTAATAGTCTAACTCTGAAGTAGCAGTGAAGTAGCTATTCATATAGGAGGTGTTAAGAAATAGCAATCCTTAGTGACTATTGTTTTTATGTAGTGAAAAATAACTGTGACTCACACATTTTGCCTTTTTCTATCAGTGTGGGATAGTTCTCTAGAGGATGCCTAAAGAGAATGTAAATATCTTAAATATCTTATTATTTTGTCTATTTTCTAATTTTGATTAAGTTCCACTACAGAGCTGGCAGTATATCCTATAAAAAATTTGCATCAAACAATACTATTTTCCAGTCTGTAAATGTCATTTACAGATAAGATATTTTATTTTGACTTAAATTAAATGAAAATTGTGGATTTCAATTGAACTGTTATTTATTTTCATTCTTATAACCTAGTTGTCTCATTATAGAATTATTTCATAACCCATTAAAACTTATAAATCAGACAGCAACTGATATAACAAAGGAAGTGAAAAACTTTATGTACGCACAAATTTTTGTGCTCCATCCACACTGTTGACAATAATATTGAAATATTTTGGCTGTTAAATATTCCTACTTCCTAAAGAAAAACAATAATAAGTAAGCAGATGGTTATTTCCATTACAAAACAATAATAAATTCCAAAGAATAGAATTTTATGTTATAATACACACATTTTTTTTCTTTAATCACTTAAACACAATTTACCTTGCTCTAAGAATATTAGTGCTCTAAGGCACCTTGCTCTAAGAATATTAGAAGTATGAAAATAGAATAGAAAGTGTCCTCTGTTTGGAAGCAGTACATTAGAATTAAAATTTTCAGTGTTGTATGGACAATTTTCATGCCGCACCACGACAGTGTATCAAGAGTAGCAAACACTGCCTTTTATTTTTTTCCTTTCTTTTTTCCTCTGTTCCTCTGTTGTAATTTTAAGAGAATTTTAACAATAGAATTCCAAATATGAGATATTTTACAGACTTCATAAAATATTACTGTGCATTAGTTTCCCTCTTTCAAAAGTGTTCATTTATTTTTTAGAAACAATACAAAATATATAAAACATCAGCCTTCTGTACTCTGAAGGTGGGCTTTTTATTTTACTGTGTCATCATATCAGAAGCATCCAGAAAATTTACCTCAGTAGAGAAAGAATGAAACAATTTTTCAGATGAGATAACAATAGCAAAGCAATTTTCAGTAGTTTAAAAGTGGCATTAAATATGTTTATTAGAGGTAATTATATTGAAAGCCTTTTAAGCACAGAAGTCTAAAGTTTAAAGTTATAATATTCCCACTGTTATTCTAGGTATGTTCTTCATGTTTGTTATAACAAAACACTGGCATGCAGAGGAGCATAGACTTACGAGATCTAATTCTTCATTTTTAAAAGAATAAAGTTTTAGAAAACAAAATTGAAGCGGTATTCCCACAATTCATGGGCCAGTGGAGAAAACTATCGTTAAGAAAGATGTTAAGTATAATGCAAGGATAGGAAAAGTACATATGTTCATTTTCAGAAATGATACAAACTGTTTTAGCTAATAGCTTCAAAAATTATATCTCAGAGATCTTAAGAAAGAAAATTGTAATAAGAAAACTGTAGGGATTGGGGGAAATGAGCCACTATCATGAAGTCATTTACTTATAATCAAAAACTCTTGTAGCAGAGCAGAAAATAATTCTAATCTTTCACTGAATTTCACATTGGGTCAGGCTGTAAAGTGCCTTTGTGATAAGAGTGGACTTTACAATCAAAGGTCCAAAAAAACCTTTAAATGCTGAAAAAAAATGAAGACTGATAATCCTTAAGGAAATCGAAGTCCCCTTGTATGCAGAAATGTTAGATGTCGTTACCATCATAAAGAACATAGGATGATGCTGTTTTTCTGGAGAAGAGTTAAAGGGGAGACAGAATCAAAGGAAAATCACAAAAGATGAATATATTTGTAAATAATATTTCTTGTAGTACATATGAAGATGAGAACTCAGTTGCCATACGTATCTCCAGAACTCAATATCTGTCATATCTGATTCATCTCTGGCTTTTCAGCTAGGAAAGAGCCAACTCTAGATATGAAACAAAAACAAAAAACTTCAGATTAAAAGCCTTAAGTTTATAATTTTATATTTTCTTGTCATTCAATTCAATCTTTTCTTTCCATCAGAGGCTAAGAAGACAATATGGCAGGACTGGGTAATGCCATTTCTGTTTTTGAGGGAAAGAAGGTCCCTTTGAGCAACTGAGTTTCATATCCTTATTTTATCACTGTTGAATATATTCTACAATCTGTGGCTTGACAGCAACTACATGCAGCATACCTGGATACAGAGTAGATGACTGACGCTATATTTTATTTAGATTCCTGACCACTTTAACCTCATGAACATAATGAATGGAACAGATGCATGCAGGACTTACTTAGCATTTTCAAGAGGGAGATTATTTTAACTTTCCTCTGGGATTGGATTGTATCTGATTTGCACTTGCTTCATAATCATGAAATCTGTTACCAGCTGAGTATTTGGACAAAAGCAAATTTCTATATATATTGTTTAAATATTCTAGAGAATATGCAATAAAAGTAACACAAACTACTGCCAATTTAGCAGAGGAAAGTAACGGAC
>NW_010583325.1:888080-900540 GCF_000705375.1 Tinamus guttatus
TTTCTGTAATAACTCTTTCATAAATCATGAAAGCAATCACTATAGATACCAGTTTCTGAGTTTCCTTATTTTTTCCCTTACTATCTATAAGAATATATTGCAGAAATTAGCTGAGTAAAATGTTTAAATGAAAACTAAAAAGCAGGAATACTCTTGCAGATCTGCTTATACAATATAAAAGTAAAAACAAAGATCCAATTCTCGTGTTTGCCTAAAGCATAACTAATTTGTCAAACAGAATTGTTTTCACTTCTGTACAACATTTGTTTAACACTCTTTACTAATGATTGTGTATTTATGAAAACTCTGTACATCATTCAAGAATAAACTGAACCAAGCATTTGCTGTGCATCAAATCTGCATTCTATTTATTAATCTCATGGATAAATGTTGCTTAATTTTTATGTTAGGAATTAATTGGGAATTAATTGCATTTAGTACCACCTATAGAGGAGAGGTACACTTTATAGAAAATCTTCTCACAGATAAATGAATATGCATCTATAATTTTGTCCTTGGGAAAGATGTCTGTCTGCAGCCCTTCTATCTAGGGGAGCATTTGGTTTTCATCTAAGAACAGTATTACATTTCTTTCCTTCCAGTCCATGACACTTGAATGTCATACCCTTCACGCAAGCAAAAGGATGCAGAGCGGTTACAAATGTTTGTGCAGCTAATAACAAGTGATATCTCCGTTCTTTGCAAATTGCAAATATTAATATATTCACCAATTATAGCTCATAACGAAGAGAAAATTACACTTCTGTATCTTGAGACCATAGCTGTTTTATTATTGCTGCTGTTCATTCAGGATGGGCTAAAACAGGTTTTACTCTAATGAATTCCACAGGCCAAGTTTTCAACAGCTTTAAGCCTGCTGGGCATATGGTGGCACTGCATTTCTTTATACAAATACTATCTTCAATTCTCTGTAGCAACCTGGGGCAGTGTATGTGTGGAAATAACTCTGAAAGTGGAATATCATTCAGACAAATAAGGTCATTTCAATGTTGATGATGTTTGAGCTTGGGAGTTCTACATCTCTGCTAAAGTGCAAACTTTTCAGGAATGTAATTGTCATTGCTACAGAAATGGAAGATTTTTTCTGCATAGTATTGTTCTATTACTAAACTATTTTAATTATCTCTTCATTTTATTCAATTTAGCATTAGTGAAACTGAATGTCTGCCATCTTCTTAGGAAAATATTACTCATCTCTTTCCTGTTGTTTATATGAATAGATCATTCAAAATCAGTTACATGAAGTTTCATTTTAAAAATTAAATTATTAATTAGCCCTGTATTTTATAATAAATCTTGATCTATTTGATTGTTGCAAATTCAAGGAGGGTATAAAACCCTGCCATTATAGCTTCCTTTGAATATTTGCTATTTTAATTGGCAACTATTTCTGCCAATCAAATAAACCAATTCAAAAATAAACCACACAATTCATTTAAATGAATCTTGGAAAAAGTGACACAATTTTTAATTGTCCTAGATTTAATAATCCTAGATTGTGACAAAGTGAGTTTACTCAGCTCCTTACATACTAGTCATCTGTCTGTATCTATAATAAAGCTGTTAAAGTATTTAAAAAAAAAATCTGTGCTTTCAGCATCCTGACAATGAATGAAACTTTGCACCTTAGCCTTCCATCTGTTCATTTATGCATTTCAAAATACAAAATAAGCAAACAAGCACAATACATGTCAAACTTTTACTCTGGGGCCATGTACATAACGAGAACAAAACTGATTAAAGTAACAAACAAGAATTTTGACCCTGGTATTTATGTAGTGAGTGTACTCCTTTTTATTCTTGAAGACATTGGTTCAAGTCCAACCTACATCATAGGAACTGAAAGTAATTATCTTTCTGTGATTAATGAGAAAAGAATTGATAGTCTCAGTCCATTTCCCAGTATACTCCCATCAAAATTGCCATTAATTCGTTATGCCATCAGACACCAAGGATTAAATGTTCTTCAATAAACCACTATTTTATGCCCTGATACAGTGATCCTAGTTTAGGATTGAGTCATTTGTGTGATCTGAGTTTGTTTAGGCTCTGTGACTCATGGACATTTACCAACTCCAGGCTGGCATGTTTCTTAATTTTTGGTTCACCTTACTCTTACCTTTCATTCTGAAGAACAGCTAACAGTTTTATTTTCAAAGCATTACAAACACTGACTCAAGTAGCCTACTATAGGTGTTGTTAACAAATAAATTTTTGACAGGTATCTGATTATATCTTTTTTGTGTGTCATTATATAATCCCTGTGCAGCAGGTGTATTCCAAATGGAGAATAATTACTCATTGAAGAAAAAGATGAAATTAATGTCAATTATGCATTCTACATAGTGCTTCCATGCAGGTTATTCCTAGTTCTCTCTTTTTTATTACACCAAAGAAGATTAAAAGTAATTATTTTCTGAAACATTTAGAAGCTCTTCCAAATAGCTGTCAAATGAGTCTCCAGAACTAAATTACCCCAGGAACTAAATACTCTGTCTTCTGGACAGAACTTTTATCAAAAGATTTTGGACCTAAGTGTGAAGGGGCAGGGTGGGAAGAAGTCATTACGAATAAATTTAGTATAGTTAACCATATCATAAATGTTGAAAATGCACATTTGCACGTCCAAACAACGTTAGAGATTAGGCGCTGTGGGTATGTTGCTCTGGGACGCAAACTATAACTTGAAAAAAAGATAATGATGTTTTGATCTTTTCTAGCCTGCATTCCTAAGCTGAATTTCATATTTCCTACCGAGGTTACCAAATGCTCAGTGGAAACAAAACAAAACAAAACTGCTACAATTTAACCATCCAGCAAAGGCTTTTATGACTTAGGATAGGATAAAGGATATGTAACTTTGCTGTTAGATTGCTAGAAGATTAAAAGAAAGCATTCTACTGAAATCTTGTATAATGATGACTCTAAGGACACTCAGGGAATTTGTTCTACATGTATACATCAGGGTTGGTTAATTTTGCTGTCACCCACAGGGACTATTCTTTTTCAGCTACTATTAAAAAAATGTATCAGAGAATAGGATTCTGACTCTTGTTTCTCATACTATGAGTAAGCTAACAGTAGGTCTCTTGAAGTTAATGGAATTGCAGCACAAAGAAGAAATATGGTGCAAATTTTGAGTTTGGAATATACAGTTTGTTTGTTTTTTTGTTTTGTTTTGTTCTCTCTCTCTCTCTCTTTGAATGTGTTCCTTGCAACTCTGTAATTCTAGTATTTTGTATGTGGAGTCAAGTATCAAAGGAGATACATAACAACATAGGATTAGAATGTTACCACTGCCATTGAATTAAATTTCTTTTTATTTCATCCAGGCCACATAATTTATTAGAAGATTTTCAAGTCTATTTTTAAAATGAGAAAAAGATATGAGGTTCTGATGTTTTCATGCTCTTGTTGTTGTTTTTGTTGTCTTTTTGCTGTCTTTTTGCTTCCCATGAGCTTCAAAATTTGTTCTATCAAAGTGGAAAAAGTGAAAAATTAGAGAAAACTATGAGTCTGTCATTCTGAGAAGCCAAACATGTCAAAGGGAGAAGATTACTTACTACCACTGTGACAGCTCTAACACACATAACTGGAGAGAGAGAGGAAAAAAAAAATCAAAGAAGCTAATCCTTCCTGGTAATTGCTGGCTTTATGGAACAATTACATATCCCTACGGTTTGTTGTTTCCAAGTTATGTTTCTTATCTTTGGTTTAAATGCTGTTTGAAAGGAAATCTCACTTAAGACACAGCAAAAGGACAATCTTTGAATATTTCAGACATCCAACTAATTTTCCCAAAGTAGAAATTCATTAGGAAAATCTAAAATAAATTGGTTGTCATAGCTGAATCATATTTTTTAAAAATATTGCTATTCCTATAAAACAAACAAACAAGAGAGAGAGATTCTGAGTAGGTACTTATTAGAACTAGTCATGTGAATTTGCACAAAACAGATTCAAGCTTCTTAGCCTCTAAAGAGTAAATGATTTTAGTGCTTTTGTTAAATGGGAACATGGAAGAGGAGTGGAGGATTGAGTGGTTAAGAAATCATTTTAGAAAACATATTTGAAGAGTTTGGCTATTTTTGAAAGACCTCATTGGAAAAAAAGAGGTGAGGAAAAAGTTCTGGAAATGTCAATAGACATCAGCTTTTTTACATTGCATTCAATTAGAAACTTAAGTTAGCAAAGCTGTATGGGTGATTTGACCACTAATCATTTTCAACATTGCTGTTTTGGCTACTAGTCTTTTTAAACAACTGATTAAAAAAAATTACATCACAATTTTTATGAGTCATGCTGATTATAAGTTCATGCTCACTTTCTGAGGCAGGTTTTTGATCTCAAAATGGAGTTAATGAGCCTCTTTGAATATCTTCTTTCTTTCTTTCATTAATGGCAAGTATGTTTATTTCCTAGTCTAGGAAAAAAAAAAAAAAAAAAGAGTCTGTGGTATGGATGAAAAAAGGAAAGCTGGAATGAAAGTTTCTTCAAAATAATAATGAAAATCAACATAAAAAATATTAATTTCAGGAAATCTTCCTGAAGATAGAGAAACTTTATTGCTTATCAGGCTTTGGCTGAAGCTGACATTGTAACAGAATAATTTGTACTTTAAGAATATATAGCAGAAGAACAAAAAAATTTGTACCTATATTAATATAGTCTTATTTATATATGCTATTTCAGAAGTGAGATGTTAAAGGCAGAAAAAAAGCATATTCTTCACTGCCTTGCAATTAATACTCTTTTGTGAGCCTTTTCATTTTCTAATTTGCATTCCTGTTGATAAATCAACAAATAAGTTCTGTTTCAGCAGGTCAATATGTATTAAAATCTTGCAATTAATTTTTAGATCATAAGATCTAAGATTTTAGATCAATTTTAGATCATAAAAATCTTGCATGATAAAAACTGCTAACCATTACAGGGAAATGAATGGATGAAACAGTTCCATACACATTGCCAAAAAAAGGGGTTTTCAAGAGATAGGAGATAACTATTTTATCTATTTTTAATATATTTTATTTAAATTGTCATGCAAATAATGATAGAGTTATGAAAAAATAGGGTTGAAATATATTTAAAGAATCCATTTCTTCAATAGAAAGTAAATTATATATATGTTATTCTTGGCATGTATTTATTTAATTTATTTCTAAAATTCCCACTGATGGATTTTCTCCAGCCTCCAAGAGAAATCTGTCAGAAGTGAAAAGAGTATTTTTTTTCCTGAATGTAAAAGGTTCTATTTATTTATTTACATTATGTCTTTTCCAGAATACATATTTTCATGAACTGCTTGTTAGGAAGTGGTGTGCGGATGTTGTTGTTGACTGGCCTGGGATTGTACCAACACTGTGGTACCAAGATACCTGGGTGTACCAGCACCAGATCTGCAAGTCTAATTTATTAATCTGATTTAAGCTGTGGAGATCAAACACAAAGTTGCCCAGCAGCTAATTCGAGCGAGAACCAATTGCATGCCTTACTTACCTTGGGAGGGATACCTTGCCCATTTCTTGCCCCTTCTTCTAAATATTCTCACACTCTCCTTTACCACCCTGCCCTAATTTCTTTCTTGCTTTGTTCTCAATTTTGCTACATCTGTACACAAATGCAGTATTTCTGGTACTTTTACGTTGGTAATTTCTGCCTTAAATGATATTACTGATAGAGCTACCAAAATGCTAATGGTCTTGCAAGATAGTATTTCTCTAAAGGGATCCAATACCACCTCCAGCTATGTGTAAGGTTTAGCTATTTCTCGTGTAACTCCCACCTAAACATCTGTGAATTCTGACCATCCCTCAGGGTGCTATCTATAACTTTTTTAAAAATCTTACGTTGTTGTCTATTATCTCCAGAAATTTCTCATGTCATGCCCAGTAGTTTTTATATTCTGTTCAGCTATTCCTATTTAGCTAGCAGTCAATCAGATGTGTAGTTATTTACCTCTAGCCCTAGCTGCATTGTTTGTTGTATTAAAAAAAAAAAAGAAGAAGAAGAAAAAGAAAAAAAGGGAAAAGGAAGGAAGGAAGGAAAAGGAAGGAAAAGGAAGGAAGGAAGGAAGGAAGGAAGGAAGGAAGGAAGGAAGGAAGGAAAAATTCTAATATTAATATTTATTCAGAAAGAATACAAAGCTTACATGTTTCCTGACTTCAGTCTGAACACAAGATTTTATATTTGTAAATGTCTTCAGTCACAGAGCTTTGAATGTGTGAAAAATACTAGACTATCAAATGCAGCTATCACATTGTGATAAATGTGATACTCCCACAAAGACACATTCTTTCTCAGCAAGTATAACCAGAGATGTCCTGTAGTGTGAGTAGCAGAATTCTTTTTGTTGATTAGTTAGCTCTAAAATGTTATGCATATGGAATATGCCTCATTATTATTCAGATAAAAAATGCATGAAAAATATATTTATGAATTAAAGTACTGATGGAGATTATTAAAAAAAATAAAAACCAAAACAAAACAGCAACAAAAAATGAAATATCCTCCCAATTCAGTTTAAGATGAAAGTTTTAGAGGGAAGTCCCTTAGAGTGCTTTCTTAAACATGTACATATTCAGGAGAACCTATAATTGTTAAAAATTAAGTGGGAATAAAGAGGCATGGACAGAAGTATATGAACTGGGACAATGCAAGTTCTCGGATTATAATAAATAGAAGTAGTAGTTGATAATCTTGAGAGTAGGCTTTTGGAGAGACCTTATCAGGACAATAAATAAATACAGAAATAAATACAAATATACATAAATACAATTTAAAAAAAAAACAATAAATACAAACATGAGTCAGGAGTTGTCCTTGACCTGAAGAAGTTAACTTTATCTTGTATTTGCTGTTTTTTTTTTTTTCTAGAGCATAGCCAGCAGGTCTAGAGAATTGAGCTTTCCTGTCTATTCAACACTTTTGAGACTGCATCTTGAATGGTATGTCCAGTTCAGTCTTTCCACTAAAAACAGACATTGATATATTGGAGTGGGCCCAGCAGAAGCCACTGACCTTACAGATTAGAGGTGCGGCATACACAGAGACTGGGAGAAAGGGGTATGTTCAGCCTGGAGAAGAAAAGGCTAAAGGTGGAACTTTTTTCTGGCCTCATAAACCCATGCTGAGTACTCTCAATCACCATCTTCTCCTTCATATGTTTGGAAATGGTTTCTAGATGGATTTACTCTGTCATTAGACATAAGGAAAACTTGTTATTAAACTGGTTAAATGCTGGAACAGGTTGCCCTCAGAGACTGTGGTATCTCCATCACTGGAAAGATTCAAAACTGAATCACCTGACCTAAGTTGACCCTGCTTTTATATAATTATATTTTTCACTTCATTAGCTTTGTCATGTTGGGAAATTCATCTATTAAAGACAAAGCCAAAATTAAATGAATGAATGAATGCATGAATGAAAGATAAATTAAATAAAATTCTATGAATGAGTGGAATCAATTAATAAATAATACATATATATTTCACTCTTTCACTTTAAAGGAAAACATCATCAAAACGCTTCTTTCTGTATTCACGGAAGAATGTTTAAAACATATCTCTTTAGATGTCCTATAATTAGTAACTGCTGTCTTGATCTTGTAAGCAGGCTCTGTGAGTGGGCTATTGTACCCTTAATTAAAAGTTCTTTGGTAAAATCAAAATCTAAAATTTCAATGAATCTATTTCCAAAACATGCCTTATTTCTCTTCTCTCTGTTTTTTTTTGTTTGTTTGTTTGTTTGTTTGCTTTCTTTTTAGTAGCAACTGCAATTCATATATTTCTTTGCAGTCTTCTGTGCTTATGGATTTGTCTCGTTTCAAAAGTTTGCTAAAATGGTGACTAGAAGAAAGCAAATGCCACTCCACATTTTGAGAAGGGCAGGAAGGAAACCAACTACAGGCTGGTTAGTCTTGCTTAGGTATCTGAGAAGATGATGGAGTAAATCCATCTAGAAACCATTTCCAAACATATGAAGGAGAAGATGGTGATTTGGAGTAGTCAGTATGGGTTTATGTAGAGGAAATTGTGTTTAGTTAGCCTGTTAACCCTCCATGATGATATAGCAGCCTCTGTGGATGAGGAGAGAAGAGTAGATGCTGTTTATCTTGAGGTTAGTAAGGCTTTTGACAGTGTCCCATAACACCTTCAGATACTTGTTGACGAGATACGGGCTAGATAAGTGAGGTGGAGTGAAAACTGCCTGAACTGCTGGGGTTATATTGTTGTGACCGTGGCACAAAATCCATCTGGTGTCCTGCCACTGGTGGTGCTTCCTGAGGTTGATATGTTACCAATAACTTTTAATATCTTCATAAATGGCCTGGATGATTGAACAGACGAACCCTCAGGAGTTTTGCAGACGGTACAAACCTGAGAGGTGTGACTCATACCCAGGTGGTTGCATTGCCTTTCAAATAGATTTTGGCAGTCTAGAGAGATGGGGAGGCTGAACCCTCCTGTAGTTCAACAAAGGGAAATGCCAAGTCCTGCCCAAATGTCCTTTGTGTTAGGGCAGGCTGGAAAGCAGCTTGCCAGACAAGGACTGCAGAAGTCCTGGCTGCCCATGAAATGTGGGGACAGAAATGTGCCCCTGCCACAAAGAAGGTCAATAGCTTCCTGAGCTTCATTTGGAAGAGTATTACCAGCAACTCAAGAGAAGTGATTCTTCTACTCAGCACTAATGAGACCACACTGGGAGTGGTGGGTCCAGTTCTGGGCTTCCCAGTGCAAGAAATCAGGTCCAGTGAAAAGTCATGAAGATAATTAAGGGATTGGAGCACCTGATATACGAGGGAGGCTGAGAGAGCTATAGTTGTTTAGTCCAGAGAAGCGAAGATTAAGAGACTGAGGGTTGATCTGATCAATGTTTATAAATATGTGATAAGAGAGGAGAAGACAGAAATGCCCAGTGACAGGTCAAAAGGCAATGAGCACAAAGATGCATCAAATTCCATTTAAACATAGGGAAAAAAAGGGCAAAAAAAAACAAAACACAAGCAAACAAACAAACAAACAAAACACACGAACAAAAACTTCTTTACTGTGAGGGTAGAACAAATTGCCTAGAGAGGCTGTAGCATCTTCATCTTTGGAGATATTCACGATCTGACCACAGCCCTGAGCAATATATTCTAGGTAACCCTCTCTGAGCTTGGCTTCGGCTACATGCTCTCCAGAAGTCCCTTCCATACTCATCCTTCCTGTGGTTCTGTGATTTTGGGAATGTAAAAAGGAGGAATACTCTCTGATATGATACTGGTATGTTTGTGTTCACTCCCTTTTGGGAATATATATTTGACAGAAAAAGCATACAAAGAAATACAGAGACAGTAGAACATAAGAGACTAGAAACTGTTCTTATAAATAATTAGACAAGCAAAATTAGTCAACTTTCTATTGAGGCATGTATAAGAAAAAAAAATGACACTGTACTTAAAACTTTAATTCACTTTTAGTAATGTAAAGTGGTCGCTCTTTCTGACAGTAATAAAAAGACATTATTTTTGGAAGAATTTTCCTATCCCAAATTGAATTTCATAATATTAATGCTATTACTATTTTGGGTAATTACTAAGTTTGGGAAGTAAAGTGCATTCAAGTTACTTTTCATCCAAAGCCTCTGATTTCCATGACTGTTGCCCTAGACCACTCAGCCCTTACCCTTTTCACCATTCACAACATTTTAATCTATGCCTCATAGTTGCTGAAATAAATTCCACTCCAAAGTTAGGATTAACTCTAAGATACTGCAGTTCCTCTTTTGAGTTGGTTTTTGCATCTTTAGTTGGGCATGGGCACTGAAAAAAAAAAAAGATACATATATCTTTAAAATGTAAGGTTTTTTATTATTATTAGCACAGGACAATAACTAGGATTTAAAAACTAAGCATGAGTGTGCCTATAACCTCCTAATAATGCACATGAAGAGGTTTGCTGGCTGGTCAGCTATCAGTCAAGAGGGGCAGGAGCAGCCTCTGCAGCTCCCTGGAATAAGGCCTGAGTGCTTCTGAGTTGCCAGGTCATGCGAGCTCCATCAGCCCTGGTGACACTGGTGTCTGATCTAGATGACCCAACTGTTCCTGATGAGTGTGAGAGAATTGTTTGAGAAAGGGGAAATTAGAGAAAAATTAGGGCCTAACAGAAGTTATGGCATTACAGAGGCTTGCCTGAGGTGAGAGACAGTTACCACTTCCAGGATGGTTGGTATGTGCGGAATCTACTTCTCCACGATTCTCTTGGCAACACAATCTGTCCTCCTAGCACATACTAATAGGAGTAAATGAAGAGTGGAGCACAATGGAGACAGCACGGTCAAACTTTGTGGGCTTCCCTGCAGAGGTGGTAACCTGATGGCATCGTGCAGAGAATGAGTGAATGGAGTGTGGTGTGGAGTGAAGACACCATGGCCACACTCTGTTGTACTCCCTGCAGAGGTGGCAACCTGGTGGAACCATGCAGCTGATAAGCCACAGAGTGTGATGTCTGGTGCTGGGCCAACAATGGTGGCAGATCAGTCCCTTCGGATGGACTTTGCTCAAACTTCTCCTTCTAATCTCAGTATAGTACCAATACACAACCCCATCCTGGAAGTTACCTGCTTCCCGGTAAGCAGGTAACGGCCACTCGTCACTGAGCATGCTCTCTAGATTTTTGATTACCTTGGGAGACTTTTTAAACCATTCAATAGCTAAAGTAAGGATGACTAGAGTCACTCAAGCTACACCTAAATGTAAAAAAAAAATATATAAAAGGTGAACTAAGGAGGGAAGAAGGAACTGGGAAAGGAAGGAGAAGGAAGAAGTAAAGAAGGAAGAAAGACGGAAGAGGAGAGAGAGAAGACTCCATCATAACTTCTGGATCAGTCGACAGGCTGTTCCAGATGTGCTCAGGATTTGGCAATAATCATGCCAGAACGAGGTGACCAATACATGCCACCCCATGACCTGTAGAGATCATAAACAATCGTAAAGGTTCTCACCTCCTATACATACCACCCCACGATCTGTAGAGGTCAATCTATCATAGCCAAGCACCCAAACATTTTCATAGCAGTTTCAACCATGCCTCGTGTTAGCATCATTATGCAAGGGATGCAGCATATTATAATATTTGAACTAGAAATAATAGCTCGAATAACAGTTTCTATAGCCATGGCCAACCCCATGTCCATCGTCCAAATGGAGTCCAATCACCATCCACTCTCAATTGATGAGTCAGGTCCTGTAACATCCAGACCTGGGCATGCATAGATGTGGTATGATCGCTTAGAGTCATGCAGCACATGCCCCTGCATTCTCACATCTGTGGTCATGCATCAGCAGAAGCACAGCCATTGCAGCAAGGTTGGGTGCCGAGTCTACATCTACTAACAATGATGACAAAGCTGTCATTGTAGCACTGCAGGGTCTTGCTAGCCAGCATCCCGGTCTGCATAGCGTGGTCAGTGCTTGCGTGGCAGTGATCCCTGGAGCAATGACGGTCTTACATCTCTCTCTCTCTTTTTTTTTTTTTTTTGAAACCTAGTCCCTAAAAATAGTAAGCCACCCTACTGTGCAGGGTGGCGTAAGCAGTCCAGTGGGCCTATGTGCAGCAGAGTTAGCATAAGCAATTTTTCAGGCAAGTTCTGTGGTTCTGTGCACAAGTTAATTACACTAACTGTCACTCATGCCAGCAGCAGGCCGCTTGGCCTACATTCGCCTCCTAGATGGCCCTCAGAGACAAAGGTGGCCATCACTCACATCAAGGTCTGGCATGGCATGTGTCCCCACCGCTCAACGCCTAATAGGTTGCAAGCCAACAGCGGAGCTCGAGGTTCTTCTGGTGGCGAACACAGAGGCCAACCCAGTGTTGCCCTTGACTATGGTAGAAGGCGCTTAGACTTCAGCTGGTCATCAAGGTAGTGTCTCACTTGCCTCATGCAGTAGCAAGGCACTATTATGGCAGCAGACACACAGATTGTCATTAAACATGAGTAACATACACAAAATCACAGACTCTAATAATAACTACATTGTGAGCACATGTATTAGAGTCATTAAACACAGTCTGGTTATAACTTTCATTACTTAGCACGTATTTACATGTTGTTCTAGAACACACGCATCCTTTCCGTACACAAGCTAATGTGGTTGTACTATTACTCTGTGGACTAATCCCAAAATGGCATACGCCCTCTTTCATAGAACCATAGAATGCCTAAGGTTGGAAGGGACCTCTAGAGGCCATCTAGTCCAACCCCCCTGCACAGGCAGGGTCACCCAGAGCACGTGGCACAGGGCTGCATCCAAGCGGGTTTTGAAGATCTCCAGAGAAGGAGACTCCACAACCTCTCTGGGAAGCCTGTTCCAATGCTCTCTCGCCTTCACTGTCAAGAAATTTTTTCTTAAGTTCCCATGGAACTTTTGATGCTTCAGCTTCTGGCCATTACCTC
>NW_010583326.1:4707-43557 GCF_000705375.1 Tinamus guttatus
CGGGCTGGAAGCGGCGGCAGAGCCGGGATGGATGCCCGGCACGGGCCTGGCTGCTCCGCAGGCTCCGCCGCGTGGGCACGGCCACCGGAGCTGCGGGAGCTTGGGTGCCGGAGGGAAGAGGTTTCCAAGGCAACGGAAACCTTGGGAAAGCGGCTCCCTTTGCAGGCTCTGCTCCGGCCCGGAGCGCCGAGCAGGAGCCTGGCTGGGGGCCCGGGATCGGCGCTGCCTCCGGCCTCCGCGACCTCCATCTCCCCACCGGGAGAATCCCACCGGGATTGCAGGGATCCAGGCGCTCCTTCCGGAGCCGCTCCGTGGCCCTGATCCATGGGGAGCAGCTGTATCGGCATCTGCAGCCCCCTGCATACCTCACTATAGAGCCGCTAGCTCTGAGCTAATCGCTTTGCAATCATAAAACTATTAAATTAATTAACCGAGGGAGAGAGAAGGAACGCTGGCTGCTCCCTGGAGCAGAGCGCCCGGCCCCGCTGCCTCCGGCTCCCTCCACCTTTGCCCAGGGAAGAACTGGAGTTGGGAAGAACTGATGCGGCTCCCGGAGCAGCTCCGACCCCCTTGGGAATGTGGACAGACGGAAGTAACCGCTCCAGACATATTTCCTTGGGAATCTGGGCTAACCCCGTGTTCCTGAGGGCAGGGAGAGGAGAGGGGAAGCTCGTGCTGAGTGCATCACCTCCAACCACACCAGCTCTGCCAAGGCAGCTCATCCCGGGATATTCCAGCACGGCTGCTTCCCTGCAGCCATCGCCCTCATCCCTCCCTTTTCCGCAAGCAGGGAACCCGCGGGAATGCAGCTTCCAAGCGCCGCGCGCATCAAAGCGAGCGGGCGCCGTCCTTGGCGTCCCCTTCCCTTGTCCCTGCAGCAGCTCCCGGAGCACCGCGGCCCTCGGGGCTCGATGCCTCCCGCCCGGCTCCGGCTGCGATCCCGCAGGAGCAGCCCTGCTCCTAACGCCGCTGCCGCATAGGGGATGCTCTTCCAAGAGCTCCCAAGAGCTCCGGCTCCTGTCAGAGCTGATGTTCCCCTTGGAAACACTGTTTGCTGGAGAGCGGAGACACGCGCTCCGAAGCCGAGAGCGGCTCCGATAATGGATGTGCAGACAAAAGCGCCAACTCAGCAGCACAGGATCCCGGGTGGCATCTCCGGCTGCTCCGGAGGCCACCGTGATTCCCACAGGATGGGGACAACACCCGCAGAGCCCCACAGCAAAGCGCTGCGAATTCCAGGGAAGCCGGGATGCCGCAGGAGCAGGGATGCGAGCCCAAAGCCTCTTCCTCCCTGCACCGGCCTCCTCCTCGCTGCAAACGGCCCCTGGTTGGTTCTGGCTCTGCTAAAGCAGAGCCCGGGAGGCAGCGGAGCCGGGAGCGCTCCAGCCTTTCGGCAGCAGGAAGCAATCCATAAACCTAAATATTGCAGCTAACAGCAGCTTTTGCCGAACCTGCCCGACCTCATAAATATGCATTTCCCTCCATTCGCTTTCCGCAGACCTATTATTGTTTTTAACGACACCGGGAGGCTGCAGTTTGCATTAGGAGCATGTAATTTTTCATTAAAAGGTAATTTATAACATGTAAAGCGGTGCACAATGAAGGCGGCGGTGGTGATGGATGGGGAGGCAGCACGTGCTCCAAGGGCACCGTGTTTACAAGCCCACGGGTCTGTGCGGAAAGGGAAAGGCCATTGCAGGAAGCCCAGCACGGCAGGATTCCCTTCCCTGGGAATGGTCCTGGCTCCCATTGCCAGGAATGTCTCGGGGCCGCGCTGGGCTCGCGCGCTGCAGCTGGGCGCCGAATCCGGCCCCTTGTTTTCCATCCGTCTGCCTGCAAATTGCTCCTAAATAACACAGTTTAGCTCTGGCTGATTGAGCCTAAGAATTTTGCAATTACCGGCAAACAGGGACATTCAGCGTCACGCGGCATTTGCATTTTTAAGGACCGGGAGGTTCCCTGCGCCTCGGGGCCGAGCCCGGGCAGCACAAGCTCCCGCGGCGCCGGAGCCGGACAGGGGCTTTTCCCATGGGAGCGGGGCCCGTGCGCTTCCCTGTCCCGGCCTGGCCTCCGCGGCGGCCGCCCGGATGCTCCATTAGCCGGGCGCTCTCCTCCGGCCCCACTTTCCGCTCCAGTTACGGCTCCGGCACCACTTAAGCGGCCACAAGGGCCTCGGCGCCGCTGGCCCCATCGATCGGCTCCTCCTTTAGCTCCTTTACATCCAGGCTCTAATTTTCCGTGGAACCCAGGGGGAGCTCCAGGGAAGACCACGGGGAGGAAGAGGAGGCAGCCGCGGTGCCGTCCGCATGGAGCCACCGCCGCAGCCCAAGCGGATGGAGCATCCCGGTCCCAGCCTGTCCCTGCGGGACCCCACACCTACACACAGTATATGCACAGTGATAGACAATATATATAAATATATATATATGGACTCTATAGTATGTGTATATGGTACATAAGGCAGCGCAGAAGCCAGCTAAGCCTGAGGGGGGTGAGTCCCTGCTTGGCTCCGGCTCTGCTTCCCGGGAGAAAGGGATTTCACTGCGGGTTTGATGCATCGCCTGTGGAATAAATACCTCTGATCCAGGAGAAGCTGCCGAAGCCAAATTACTTGTATAAAACCGTATTAAGGAGGAAAGCAAATAATCCTCGCGTTCCGCAGCCCGCGCCCACTGCTCCGGCCCTTCCTGCGGCGTTCCCGGCGTTCCCGGGCCCCGCACATGCCCCCCACAGCCCTGGGCGAGCGGCGGCCGCTTCCTTTCATCTTCCCCTTGCTTGAACTTTCCTGCCTCATAATCAGGCCTGACATTAATGATGCATTAAATTAGCTCTGATTAAAAGAACCTTTGCAGCCGCAGCGGGGCCGCGGAAGGGAGCGCGTGGGCTCGTGCCACCACCTCCCCGCGCTCCCCCTGCCTCAGCTTCGGCCCTGGTTTTATATAAAATTATATAGGGACTGATGGCTCTGGGACTCGGAATTGTCACATCTTCATTTGGGGCCTTAATTCAGACATAAAGGGGCAGGGTCCTTGGGGCACCCTGTGCACAGGGACAGTGGGGACACCCAGGGGCTCTTCACCCCTCAGCTCCATGTTGGCTCCTTTAATAAAGCCTTTCCTATAATGAAACCCAGTGTTTCAGCAGGGGTTTTCGTGTGATTTCCCATGTTTTAAGTAAGTTAATGGTCCAGCTAATGAACGTGAAATTACAGCAAAAAGGGGAAAAAAAAAAAACCCTTGGATCAAAGCCGCTGAGATCCGCACGCCGGTGTCAAAGCCTAATTGCTATTATAATAAATAAACCTGTTATTATAATAAATATAGCACAGGCCCTGGCCGGGGGGGACATTCCCCCGGGAAAGCAGCCGGGTCTTTCCTGCTCCATGCAAGCAGCAGGGCCGGAGTTTCGAGACACCCGAGCCGGAGGCACAACCGGACCCGGATCTTCCCTCAAACCCGGGGTACTTGGAGGGCATCGGATTCCGCAGGCTCCGTCGGGAAGCACGGGAGGGATCCCGCTGTGTGCGGAAAGCAGCACAGAGCCCTTTCCCAGCATAATCACCCCAGGCTTCTCCGGGCTGCTTTTAAGCAGCTATTTCGGGAGCCCCTCGGGCCTCGGCTGATGGAGGCAGCGCTCGGCTGCGAGGGCATTAGCTGCTCCACCGGGAAGAGCCCGGGCAGGTGGCAACGTGGCCAAGGAGGCTCCTGGCTCTGCCCGTTCTCCAGGCAGGGGTGCAGGGACCCACTGCAGGGATGCAGGGACCCATTGGAGGGACTCAGGGATCCATGCTGGGATGCAGGGACCCACTGCAGGGATCCCATGAGGGGATGCAGGGACCCTCAGGAGGATGCAGGGACCCAGTGCAGGGATGCAGGGATCCATAGAGAGATGCAGGGATCCATGGGGGATACAGACCCCTGCAGCAGGATGCAGGGACCCATTGGAGGGATGTAGGGATCCATGGAGAGATGCAGGGATCCATGGGGGGATGCAGACATCCATTGGAAGGACTCGGACCCATTGGAGGGATGCAGGAATCCATGGGGAGATGCAGACCCCCACGGCGGGATGCAGGGACCCCATTGGAGGGTGCAGGGATCCATAGAGAGATGCAAGGATCCATGAGGAGATGCAGACCCCTGCGGCGGGATGCGGGGACCCATTGGAGGGATGCAGAGGTCCATGGAGAGATGCAGGGATCCATGGGGGGATGCAGACCCCCACAGCGGGATGCAGGGACCCATTGGAAGGATGCAGGGATCCATAGAGAGATGCAAGGATCCATGGGGAGATGCAGACCCCTGCGGCGGGATGCGGGGACCCGATGGCAGGATGCAGGGACCCATTGGAGAGACTCAGGGACCCATGGAGGGTTGCAGGGATCCGTGGAGAGATGCAGGGACCCACAAAGGGGATGCGGGGACCCATTGGAAGGACTCAGGGATCCATGCCAGGATGCAGGGATCCATGGAGAGATGCAGGGACCTGCGGAGGGGATGCAGGGACCCATTGGAAGGACTCAGGGATCCATGCCGGGATGCAGGGACCCAGTGGGAGGATCCAGGACCCACTGCTGGGATGCAGGGGCCTGCTCGGCTGCAGGAGCCTCGGTCCCTCGAGCCCGGCTCCCTCCGCACGCAGCATCCCCAGCCTGGCCATAAATCCCAACGGCCGCTTCCAAAGCGCCGGCCCTGCCACGGAGACTTGTCAGGGAAGCAGCGGCATCGCAGGCTCCATTAACTCCATATTTATAACCTGCTTTGCAATAGGATCCGGGCCCTGCCTGCCCGAGAGCCCTGCTCCCACCCAAACCCGCCTCGAGGACCCAAATGCCGCGGTGGCCTCGTGCCGTGTCCCTTCCTTCATCCGCAGATGGGGATTTGGGGAGAGACCGGCCAGAGTCCCTGCGCCCACGTCCCCCTTCTGTTATCCTGAGGCTGCGCTGCCTTTCCAAGGCTTTCTCCCTAATCCAAGGAGAAAAACGGCAGCGCCAGCCCCGCAAGCGGCGCGGCTGTCCGGGCAGGACTAATAGTTATTATCTCCATTAAGCACCACGGCTGTCAGGGAGGAATTAATTTCCAAGCAGCAAGAGATGAAAGTTCCCCATTTTTCAGGAAAATCTGCACCTCATGAGGTGCCTAAAGAAAAATAACTTAAACGTGATTAAAAATGATCTCCATTTTATTAAAAATAATTCTAATTTATCTCTCCCTCCGGCTTCCTGTTTCTCTGGCATCAATCCTGGTTGCTGGAGGAGAGTCTCCGCAGGGACCCGTCTCCTGCCGCCGGTCACTACAGGAACGTCTGGGTTAGAGCAACCTGGCACTGAGCCGGGACATCCCCAGAAATCCAGGGAAATGGGGGGAAAGGGAGATCCCCTGGGCAGCACCAGCTCGGAGTCAATCCGTCCTGCTGCAAAACGCTGGCCCCGCTTCTCTCACGCGCCAAGATGCTGCAAAAATCAATTAGCTGCTAATGACATTACAGCGCCGGGGAGATATAAGGCTTGGCGGGAGCGGTAAGTGCCGGTGACGTCCGCGAGCCGGGGTGAAATATGGGCACCCGCTCCCACCTTGGCAGCGGAGCTTGCGGACGAGCGCGGCTCCACATTCCCATCAAAAGGGATCATTTTGGCTTTCCGAAGATGCATCTCCAATGGGATGTAGCAAAACCGGGGCCTGGGAGCGCCGCTCGGCTCCGGGGTTGGCCCTGAGGGCCGGGTTTTCCCTGCGTCGGCACCAGGAGTGTTTGTCACGGCTGCAGGGCCGGTGGTGCTGTTCACTTTTAAGGCGCTGCATTTAGGGCTCCGCGAGCTCGTTTGCCTCGTTACTGATGGATATTTAATTGCAGAGCGGCTGCGGGGATGCACCGCACCGAGGGCTCCTCCGCTCCCCGCCAGCGCTGCCAAAGACTTTAAATGGATAAACCTGGGCAAATCCGTCTCTCCCGGAGCGCGAGGGGATGCAGAGGGCCCCGCGCTGGGGTCCGTCCGTCACCCTGCCAAGGGGCCCAGGCGTCCTCCCGCCGCTAAGCTGCGCTTAATAACGTTCTGCATTAATGTCCCGCAATGCAGGCGCTCATCACCAGGCAGCAGCGCGGCCGGTTTAACCCTCCGCCTGCCGCCGCGCGCGACCCGGTGTCACCAGGGGACGGGGAGGGTGACACTGTCACGCAGCCGCCTGTCTGCACCCCCATGCGCCAAAACCCCCTGCACCGGTACCACCCACCACTCGCTGGCTTTGAACGCTTGTTCGTCACCTATGCAATGAGCTGGGAGGGCTCAGCCCGGCCCAGCAGGCAGCAGCGAGCGCTGAGGTCCGACAGGTCCCCCCTCGCCCTCCCCAGGCATCGGATCTTGGCAAAACCTCCGACCGAGGCGCTTCCCTCCCGGCTTCTATTAGTTTAAACACACGGACGCATGAAAAATAAATGCTGCTCGGGAAAGACAGCGGCAGAGGGCTGGGAAGCAATTAGCATCCAAAGAGGCATAATTAGTGCTCAGAATGCAAGCGGCAGCGAGGAAATAAAGTAGCATTCGGATGCAATCAGGGTCGTGCCTGAATTACAAACCGTTAACTGAATTGCTAATTAAGCACAGTTTGTGAATCACGTCTTATTAAGGGCCTGGCCGGGGCGGCCGTGGGACACGTGGGAGCCGTAATGAGCGGGATGGGCCTCGCTCCCGCACGCTGGGATAATATTTGCCCAGGGAGCGCTGGCCCGTGGCTCCCTGCGGAGCATCCGGCCCGGAGCGCTTCCTCCTGCCCCTCTGTTTTTGGGGAATGCAGCCGGTGAGGGCAGCCGCTGGCCCTGGGGACACTGGTCCCTGGTGGCCGCAGCAGTGGGCAGGTGGTGGGGTGATGCTTGATGCTTCCTGCATCCCTGCATCCTTATGTGCACGTATCCCTGCATCCCTATGTCCACATATCCCTGCATCCCTATGTCCACGTATCCCTGCATCCCTGTGCCTTGCATCCCTGCTTTGCTGCATCCCTGCATTGCTGCATCCCTGCATCCCGATGTCCCCACGTCCCACGCAGGCTGGGGCTCCACTCCGCCACCAGGCGCCAGCGCAGGGCGCCAAGCCACGAGGAGACGGGAGGTGAATCCGGAGGAGGTGATTCCTTATTCCTATTTTATCCAACACAGACACGTCCTTTGAAGGGCCTGACAAGCTCGGGGGAGCCGCTCCCCTCACTTCCCTCCTTCCCTTTCCCTCCCTCCTCTATTCCCTGGCTTTGCTTTTCATCTTCACCTTCTCCTTGCCCTCCTGCTTCCCTGGCACGGCAGATCCCATGTCCTGCTGGCCGTGCCAGTGTCCCCACATGTCCCCGCAGCACCCAGTGCCACCCCGGAGCCCATGCACCTGGCAAAGGGCAGCAGCTCCTGCAACCTCCGGGTATTTTCCAAGTGGGATAAAACAACAGCCCCTTCCAAGGGGGAACGGGATGCGGGGGGCTCAGCACCGGGATGGCCGGCGATGATCCCGGATGATGCCCTTGAAGGCGAGGGCGGCAGCTCCGCGGCTCCGGCGCGGCCGGCACCGGGATGAAAGGCGGCAGCTCCGCTTGAAGCCGCGCGGTGGGGAAAGGGCTTGGAAGCAGCGAGGAGGATCAAAGGGAGCCCTTCATCTCTCTTAATAAGTCTCCACTGGGTGATGGAGGGAGCTGCACCTGGGGAAGGGGCTCTGCCGAGCAGATCAAAGCCCGGCACGAACGTCAAAGACACGGGAGAACTTGGCAGGAGGGGAGGAAGAGCAAGAGGGGCCGGGAACAAAAGCGGGAGATGAAGAGGCCGATGATGAAAACGTCGTCTTGCGGCTCCGCTTCCCGAGCGCTGCAAGTGCTGGGGAGAAATGCCTGGGAGACACAGCACAAGGAAGCCACGCGCATCCGTCCTGGGAGCCGGCACGGAGCAGCCCGAGGGGCCTGGAAAAGGATGGTCCTGGGGAAAGGGTGGTCTTGGAGGAGGACAGTCCTGGGGGAAGGATGGGATGTGGGGAAGGACGTTCCTGGGGGAAGGATGGCCCTGGGAAAGGGTGGTCCCAAGGGAAAGGATGATCCTGAGGAAGGGATGGTCCCAAGGGAAGGGATGGTCCTGGGAAAGGATGATCCCAGGGGAAGGATGGTCCTGGGGACACCACGCGGGCGAGGAAGAGCCGAATGTGGACGAGCTCACAGATGCGCGTCAGAGCGGTTATCACTCCTCAGCGCTGAGAGGGCCCTCCGGAGCCGCAAGCCCTCCTGCTTTTCTGAAGGATTTATCAATTTTTGTTCAAGAACCACTGAGGAAGATTCCCTGTTTGGATAAGCTGCTGCCTCGTGCCGGATTAATGTCCCGAGGCCGCGATCGCGGCTGCCTGGGGCTGCGATAACGGGCTGCGCGCGGAGCGATAAGGAACCGCATCCCCGGCACCGCTCCGGTGGGAAGGGCTGCAGGAAGGGCACGGTGCCCACGGGATGTTTGCTGGGGGAGGCTGGCAAAGCTATAAATAAAGGGAAAAGCGCTGGGAAAACTGGGGAATTCTGTGCCCAGCGGTGCCCGTGCTCCAGCAGGGCAGCGCTTCCCAAAATCCCAGGGGATACAGCGAGGTCCCGGCCATGCGGCCGTGCTTCCTCGCTGACGGCTCAATTATCAGCATTCCGCTCCCGCGTGCCCGCGGAGCCTGTAATCAACGCCCGCGTCTGCATCCTGGCAAAATTAATCATAATTGCTGAAAGCAAGACGCCTCGCGCTTGTAGCTTCGCTCCTTTAATTAGGAATCCGTAATTGGATACAGCGCTCCCGTAAATCCAATTACCTGGGATGAGAGCGGCGGCGGGCGGCAATGCCCGGGCACCGGGAGGGACGCGGCGCGGCCGGGCTCTCCGAGCACCCGCTCTGCCAGGCCCAGAAAGACTAAATTACACATTAAAAACAACAAAAAAGAGGGGCTCTATAATTACAGCGAGTGCTCATCTTTTTTATACCCACAGATAAAAGCTCCGGTGGTTTTGAATGAGCACTAGGTAATTTGGGATGTGTTTTACGGCGCTTTGGACTGTAACGTCCACAAGTTCCCGGCAGAGTGGGGCAAAAGCCGAGGCCTGAGGAAGTGTTTGCATCCCTGATTGCAAGTTAGTCGGGAGATGCTGGGTTCATGCGGGAATCCTGTGCGCGCCCGGATCGGCAGCAGGAGCGGTGCTGGGAAGAGCCGGAGCCTCCGTCCACCTGCCTGTAAGGAGCTCCCTCCTCTACTCCTCGCCAAGCCTCCCGTCTGCAGGCAGATGCCTTTGGGAAATCCCATTTCCATGAGAGGTTTTCCAGGTGGACAGGCAGGGGACTGTCGCGCTCGGCGCATGCAAGAGAGCTTGTGGGGGCAGCGCTGCAGCCATGAGTCCCATTTCAGGCCTGCCCGGCCGGTGCTGCCCTCTCTGCATTCCTGGGATAACCCTCCTCCCGGGATGGATCCCTGCTCCGGGATGCTCGACGGGATGTCCCTCGCAGCGCTCCGGGTCCAGGCTGGTGTGCAGCCAGAGGCCTGGCGCACTCGGTGCCTGCAAGAGAGCTCGGCAGCAGCACGGGCCGGTGCCGAGCCCGGCCTTGGAGCTGCAGGGAGCAGCGGCTGAAATCCCTCGGGAAGGGGAGTCTCCATTGGGAGGGAGCTCGGGATGCGCGGCCGAGGCAGCACCGGAGCCGCGGTGCCCCCGCGAGCCTCCCCTCTCACCGTGACGGCAGCTCCGTTAATGCAATTAATTGTATTAGGGGCTGCTGGATTATCTAATTACAAACGTGCCTCACTTTGATTTTCCCTTTAATTAATTTGCTTGATTTACACGCAGCAACATCTGCCTGGGCAGGAGCTGGCGGGAGCTCCTGCGGATCCGCATCCAAGGGCAGGTGCCGGGAAAGGGACCGTCCCCGAGGACGCAGCGAGGGGTCCCCGCAGGCAGGGGACAAACGGGGCCGCTCCGGGGCTCGGGCCGCGCCGAACGGGTCCCCTCGCGCTTATGAACAAGGGCCACGTCCCGCGGGGACATCCCGGCCGCGGGGACCCCCCCGGGCGCCCGGCTGCCAGGCCTCACTAGAGGGCAGCAAAATGCTGCCGTTCCCAGGGCTGGGGACACCGGGGGACACTTGTCACAGCGGCCCGGGGGTCCCCACGGGGCTGGGGGAGCAGCCAGGGCCGGCAGCAGCTCTGCTGTCCTCCTATTTACTTTATTTCCCCCCAAACCCAAGTGCTTTGAGTTCCCAAAGTCCCCAGTGCCACCACGTGCAGCACAAGCCTGGGGACACGGCGAGGACTCAATCCCGGGCCCTCCCGGGGCTTTTCCACACTGCGGGAGCTGCTCCGCAAAAGACCCTGGGCTCAGCCTGCCGTTTTCCAGAGCCTTTTGCAGCCTAACAGGAGCTGCAGGAACCTCCACTGGTGCAAACCAGGGCCCGGCACTGGGGAAAACTGGATTTTTCCACTTGTGCCGACCTTTTAACTAAAAAAAAAAATTAGAAAAAAAAAAAAAGGGTCCAAATATAACAAGCGCACAAAGTGCTTTGCACTCAGCGGTGAAGTTAAAACCTTCGGAGTTGCATCCTTTTGCACAGGTCAGCAAAACCACTTCTGCTCTGGTGTCTGTGCACTCAAACCATCATCTAAAAACCGCTGCTAAAAGCCCAAAGTCTGACCCGTGCCCGCGCCAGGTGTAATTAAAATTTAAATCCCTTCCTCTCCACAGCACGGGCAGGGAAGGGGCCTCGGCGGGAGCCTCCTGGGCACTCGGTCGATGCCTCCTTTTTAGCTGCTGCGGAAGCGGGAGATGCCGCAGGGGCATCGCTCCCGCCTCGATGCCCGACCTCGGCCCCGCTCCGCGCATTATTCCCGCTTCCCCGGAGCAACAAGGAATGTGGGAGGACCAGGGAGCAGCCTGGCCCTTGCTCCATCCGCCGGCTCGGGGATGTTTCGGTGGCTGTAGCATCTGCACCGGGCTCTGATGCTGCAGAGGAGGAATGAAGAGCCCGGCGCTCCGGAGCGGGAATATTGTTTTCCCTTCTCTCGAGTGCCACAGCAACGCTAATTACGTAAATCACCCTAAATGAGGAGCCGCGGCTCATTCCGCATGCAAACACGGCGCTCCGGCTCAGCTGCGGCTCGGGGATGACCACGGGCTCGTGCTGCGGACGAGCTGCAATTTCCCAGCCCTGATTTGAGTTGTTTGGAAAGACCAAGAGCAAAGTGTCTTTTCCAACTGCCACCTTTCCAATGGCTCTGGCCGTCTCCTTTCCCAGGGATTTCGGGTTATCCCTTTGCCCAGCTCAGTGGGCACCCACAGGGCTGGATCTTAGGGCAGCCAGAGCAGCGCTGGGGCCGGAGCTGCCGCTTCCCCCGCGCGCTCTCCGCAGGCCGCATCCCGCCGCGGGAAGCGTGGGCTCCCTAATCCTCCTAAGCCCGAGGAAATCCGTGCGGGGATGGAATGGCTCATTAGAGCTGTGGTCGGAGCAGCACGGAGCGCATTCGCGTTGCTGTTCCGAGCTCCTATCGGCTCCTTCCCAAAACCCGCAGGCTGCAGCTCCGAGGGTGGCACTGGGTCCCCGGGGTGTCATTGTCCCCTGCAAAGAGCAGGGGGCCCTGGTGTCCCCCCCGCCACCAAGGCTCAGAGCTTCCTTAGTCCCCAGGCAGGATTCCCCATCACGGAGCATCCTCCGAGTGGGATCACAGGCCCGATCAGCTCTATCTAGAGAGACATTTTTGCATTTTGGCAGCCAATTAGCAACTATCCCTCGTCTCCGCCGAGGCCCTTTTGTCGGTGGCAACGCGGGACTGGCTACAACAGAGGAAAATCGCTTCCTAAACCTGGGAGAACAGGCAAAACCCGTGCCACCCAGCACGGCTGCCTCCAATTAGCAGCACCGGAGCCAGCACAGCGACCCCGGCACCGCGCAGGGGGACGGGGACCGTCACCCTGTGCTTAACCAGGTCACCTCCCTGTGCTCGTTACTGTTTTAATTCCCACCTGCACCAGGTTGTGTAACCGCTCCGGTCTCCTCCGCACGCGCGCGCCGGCCGAGCGGCCTCCGATCGCTTCTCTCCGAAGCCAACGCAGGATGCGACAGCTCAGGGAAAGGCACAGGAGAAACAACAACAAAAAAGAGATTGCTGCTAAATTACAAGGTTGCTGGAGCGCGATCCCACACAGCAGGGCCTCACGTTGCAGCGCGGAGGCAGCGTTTTGCTCAAGGGGGATGCGCATCCGTCCGCCCCAGCCGGTGTTGGGACACCCTGGAAGTTGGTATTCCGACCCAAAGGAGCAGAGCCCTCATTGCACTGCAGAGCAGCACCAAGGGGACGGGCAAGGCTCCTTGCAAGCCGAGCAAGCCCCGCTGCAGCTCCGAGCATCCGCGCGCTTCCCTGCGAGGAAGTCCTGCTCCCAGCGCGCTTTCCAGGGCCGCATCGCCCTGGAAAAGGGATCCCCTGCCCCGTGTTTCCCGGGAAGCACTGCAGCTCCGTGCCCCAGGAAGCTCCGCTCTCGAGGTGACTCGGGAAGCTGCTGAGCCCCAACATCTGCAGGATTTTCCCTTGTAACTATAATAATCCTGCTGAGATTAACTTAATCGCTGGGTGACTCATTTGTCTCCTCACGTCCCCTGTCCTAACCCTGATCCGTTCCGAGCGCTTTCTCCACTCTGTATTTCATGCTTCCCTTTGGAAAACCTGGAAATGCCTTTTCTCTCCCACTGCAGCTCCTTGCCTGTGGGTTACATCACTGCAAGGACAAAGTATTCCAACCTCTCCCGCACGTGGTGCCTCATCCAGCTGGGAGCAGCCCAGCACCTCCTGGAAGAGCAAAACTTGCTGGGATGGAGCTGTCTCCCTGGCAGGAGATGAGCGCTGAGCAGGGATCAGGCTCCAGGCTGCAATTCCCAGGCAGGAGAGCCCGGCACAAAGCGCCAGGCAGCCCCTGCGCTCGACACGAACCAAATGTGGCCAAACTCCCAGAAGAAGCTGCCAAAGCCAAGAAATTAGCAACACTCCAAGACAAGGCATATGTTTCTGTGCATAACACTGAATCATCTTACAGTAGTTAAATGCACACAGGAAAACAAGGGGGGAAAATACCCCTTATCGTCCCTGCTTCGAACAAGTCTTTAGCAGGGAGCAGGAGCTAGACGGACCTTGCGGGGGTCTATCCAGCAGACGGTTGACAAGATGCACAACTTCCATCCCACTGTGCGCATCCTTTTAGCATGGAAAACATCCCGGGTTAAAACACAAGGACTGCAGAGATCTCTGCTTTCCTCTGTCCCTCCTCTCCAGTCCCAAAGAGCATCTCCCTCCCAAAGAGGGGAAAAGGCAGGTCTCAAATCTCCAGCTAAAACGAAGCCTGGTTTCCTTACGGCACTGCCAGGCTGCATCTTCCCGGTGTCCTCGCTTCAACGGTGCCTTCCCAGCCTCGTTCTTTCCCTGGCAAGGAAGAAGGTCACCATCTGCTGGCTGTGAAATAACGACCCGGGAATCCTGCTGCATCCATGAGCGTGTCCTCTGCGGGGGATCCAGGGGATGGGAACACCCGGGAGGCTCAGAACCGGGGCTGGGTATGAGCTGCCTTCGCCCTCGGGCAAGAAACTTGTCCCCAAACCCTCTCCCGCTCGGTCCCTGCGAGAGGGATCGTGCAGAAAAGACCATCCAAGTACTTGGGGGTTCGGAGCAAATCAGGGAAGCGCTTGAAAGCCCTGATTTCCTTGGAAATGACATTCCTGCAGGCACGTGCCCAAGCCCTCGGGCTACCCGCAACCCGGTTCGTGCAGCCCCGGCTCCGCTTTGCTGCTCTAAATCCTTCCCCATCTACCCCAGGCCTCCTCCTTGGGGGGCTAAACCAGCCCATAGCCCCGCTCCAAGGCCGCCCTTTCCCGGGATGAAGCCCTTGGACGTTTCCCATCCATCCCTGCAGCCCGGCGCGCCGGTTGCCATGGCAATGGACCGCTTGGAGGAAGGAGGGCTCATTATCAGCCTCTCTATTGAATAAAACCTTGGATGAGTTTTCCCTTTCTCGCTGCTGACGCAGGAACGTCACGGATTCGCTTCTGGCCCTGCCGCCACTTCCGCTGCTTTTGCGGATGATCCAGGACCGTTTTCAAAGCAACGTTTTCCGTGGCTGTCCAAGGAGCACCCCCTGCATAACCACTTCACAACCCCGTGCGCTGGTGTTAATTAAATGGCAATCACCTGTCTCCAAGGAAAAAAATCTTCCTCCGAAGCAGAGCGCGCTGGGATGAAGAGCACGAGGTGCCAAGACCGTCCCCGTGCTCCCCGCCAGCGCGGAGGGGCCTGAACCCACAGGCTGCTCCATGCGACGTGTGTCGAGTTGGACCATAAGCTAGAAGAAAAATCATTTAAGAACGTCCCCCTTTAGGGCATGAGCCACCACCCCGGCTCTCCCAGCGAGCAGGGACGTCCTGCTAAGGGACACCGAGAGGCCTCGGTGGCTCTGGATCTGTCACGCTCAGCCAGGTGACAAACACATCCTCGCGCCCCTCGGGGACGGCGTTGAGGCTGCACGAGGCAGGCAGCAGATGGGCAAGCCCGGCTGGAGCTGCGCTGGGAATAGCATCCGTGGAGCCGGGAACGCAGAGCTGCCGGGATGGCACCGCGGCGGATCCCGTTTTCCAGGAGGTGGCCCAGGTAGAACATCCTTGATCTGCGGGGCACTTTCCATCATGCACGAGGGGAAATTTATGGTGCAATGGAGAGCTGGGACCTCTCCTCTGGTAACGCATCCAGCACTGGAGCTGCCCTGGGCAACCACTTTCCAGACACCCTGATGTGACAGGAAAGTCTGCGAATCCCCATCCTCAGCATCCCTGAGCGTTTGCCCTTGAAACATCCTTGTCAAGGGACTGGGAATCGTTTCCTGTGTGAGCTCTGCCAAGGCATCCATCCGAAATTCCTTCTTAATGCAGAACATGCATTAAACCGACACCCCTGGTGTTTTATTACCCGTTTCTCATTGGAGAGGCAGCGCTGGATTCCACGCGAGCGGGAGGAATTCTCGCAGCCTTCGGCTCCCAGAGCCGCTCTCGGCTGTTTTCTGCTTCAGCTACACAGCAAACGTGAGGGGGACTCGAGTTCATAATACAAGTTATAATACAAGTTTTATGAAGCATGGAGATATGACATAATGATGGAAATGTGGGAATGGGAGCGCGGGCAGAGGGCCGTGCTGCAGCGAGCGCCGTGCAGAGAAGCGCCCCTGCCAATCTCCAGCCAGGAAATCACTTTACAAGGCTGCAAATCTATTTCTCCCGCTTCTTGTGGGAGGTCCTGAGCAGGTACGGATTTAACGCTGCTCCATTTCTCGTATCTCTCGCAGGTATTGATCAGAATCGGTGCCTGGGAGCAGCAGTTACCATCAATTAGGAAGACGCTCCTTGCTGCATGCAGCCCTGCAGACGCTGCAGTCCGAAGCTCTCCAAGGCCGACTCGAACGGCAGCTGCTTTCTGTGTTATTGCATTTTCAATACGAGACAGATCTCCGAGACATTATGCTCGTTTTCATCATCAAAAATTGCAAACTGGATCAATGCTGCTATTAGTCCCAGCAGCCAGACGGCGAGGGCAGAGCTGGGATATCCACAAGCAACTCCAGCAAAATGGGACAGGACACCAAGGAGATGCCCAATCCATTTGCTGTGAGAATCTATCACACTGCCCAGGGTGGAAAGCGGCTCTGCCAGGCTCTTCCCACCTCACAGAGCCCAGGATAAGCTAATAATCATTCCCAAATAGTTAATCAAGACAAGGGCCCAGGAAGGGTCGGGTATCCGCAGAGCCGCTCCAGGGCGGGCACAGCCTTCCCAAGCTCCGCACACATCCGAGCTCGCAGCACGCGGCGTCGCTCCATGGACTGGAAATCCCGGGAGCGCCGAGGCCGCCGGGAGCCACCTGGAGCATCCCGGACAGCTGGGAGCGTCACAGCACGACGCTGCCACGCGGGGCTGCTCATTGCAGGAGCCTGATGAAACGGCCTTTCCAACCTGACCCTTTGCGAGCCGAGACAGTTTTTGAACCCAGCCACGATCCTCGGTCACGCAGGACCGGCAATTTCTTCTTCCATTTCTCTGCGGTCCCTGTAGGACGCAGCAGGGCAGGTTCCCTTAATTCACATTATCAACACCATTTGTCTCGCAAAAGACCAAAGGAGCAGGCGGGATTACAAGCCAAGCTGCTGCCCTTTGGGCTTTCCCCCTTTTCCCGCAGGAGTCGTGCAGGAGCTGCCAGCAAATCCACAGTGCGAGCAAAGCTCACTCGAGGAGCAGAAAATCCACTGTGATCTATTGTAGTGATTTTGGGGGCAGGAAAGGGGGAAAAAGCCCCAGTGCTGCTTGCAAACAGCAGCTGTTGGAGCCGCCTCCAGGCTGGGCTTTCGCTAGAAGCCTCCATTGCACCAGAATTCACTCAAGCCCTTTCCAAGCAAAGGCAAACGGTTGAATTCTGCTGCCCTTCGGCAGCCCTGCTTTAATTTCTTACCGAGGCCCTGAAACAAATGAGCGTCTTGAATACAGCTTGAAACAGCAAAGCCACACGACGAATTACCTTTGCAGGCACGCAGGATCCACCTGGGATGCTGCTATCACCTAGTAACGGGGAAGCAACGCGGGTTATCGGCGTCACATCTCGCAGCTTTCCCCTCCGAAGCGGCTGTGTGGGAGATAGCGGCTCTCATTACTCCCAGAAAAAGCAGCTCCGGTGGCTTCACCCGCGGGGGGATGTTAAAGGAGTTATCAGCAGCGCTGGTACTCGCAACTTGGCAGCTATCTGCAGCCCTCCTGGGGTGCTTAAATTTACTGTCATCATTAAGGACAAAGACACCAATGTCGAACGCGAGGCAGCCGGTAATGGATGGAGCGCGGGCTGGAGAGGAGTTAGCCGAGATGCAGAGCATCCATCTTACTTTAAGTAATTACCCTTGCAGGAAGAGCAGCGCGAGCGCAAACAAGGCTGCAGTCATCTCGGCCACCTCTCTCCTGACCCCGCTCCCGTTTTCGCGTTCCGGGCAGGCTCATGAAGGGAAAGGCAGGATCCTCGGCCAAGGAACGGGAGCAGGAGCGGAGCGGGGCCGTGCAGAGCCTCTCGGTGCCTCGCTGGCTGCAGGGGACGCCGCGTTTCCTTGACGACGTTCCTTTCTTTTTTACTGGAATTGTTTTTTCTCGCCCCACTCGGCGGCTGCGAGGTCAGGGCGGGCTTGGAGGCCCCCTTGCAAAGAGGCCACGAAGACAAACGGGAATTGTGCTCGGAGGAGCCCTGTCCCACGTAGCTGCAGTGCAACCAGGCAGGCTGGAGCCAGAGAAGCAGCCATGAACAGAGAGACCAAATAGCGTCAAATTGTGCATTTTTCTAGCTCTGCCTCCAGATTTCTTTCTGGAGCCGCTCCGGGGGGTCCATCCCATCCGCATCCCCCCTCTCCTGTGCCCGAGCTGATGCCAGGAGCCCCCTGAGCCTCCTCGCTGCCCTCAGCAGCAGCGGCAACGAGCAGGTATCACTGTTAGAACCGGCCAAGGCTTTCCAGAAGAACAGAGGCTCCCTCCTGCTAAATGCTAAAGTGCCCAAATTGGAGCTTTCTGCGGACGCATTGATTCCATCAGTTTTCAGCCAAAAGCAGGAGGCTTCCCTGGATTCCGAGTACTTTGCTTTTCTACCCAGGGCCCCAGCTTGCAGGGCTGGGCAGCAGCAAGGAGCAGGCGTCAACAAGCTGCTATTTCAAACACATCTCCCAGCCCCGTTTGGGGCCTCCTGATGGGCTCTGCTGCTCTTTTTTCCCAGGAAAAATTCTTATTTCAGCCCTAAAGCCATTTATATTCTGTGCAAGAATGTCCTCTTCCCTTTGACTGCTGAAAATTGATCGTATAAATAATAGAAATAAAGCAACGCAAGAGTTGGACTGCGCTGTACGTAGCGTTATCTGCGGCAGAAGGAACCCCAAAGCATCGATTCCGATCAATCGGAATAAGCAGCTCGGCAAGCCCGTGCCAGCCGGGCAGCAGCCTTGGGGATAACAACAGCAAGGACAGCACAAAGCAGAAACAAAACGGGAGTCCAGGGAGGTCACAGGCTCCGCGCGCGCGGCCTTGCCGAAGATAACGCGCAGGATTCCCTTGGCCGGGCCTTCCCGCCGCATTCCCGCTCCCCGTCCAGCTTCCCAAACTGGGCACAGAGCGATTTCTTACCTGTTTCCCCGCCTTGGGCTCTTCTAATGCCCCCACGGGTCTGCAGCAGGGATTTCCCTCTGGCCATGGCTCTCCGGGTCCCTCATTTGTCTCCATCTGGAGTTAAGCCCTGGGAGGAACGGCACAGACGGAGCCACCTCAAATCCCAGCTGTCCTGCAGCCACTGCCGGAGTAGAGCAGCTTCTCCAGCAGCCTCAAAACCGCCCCCAAAGGGCTTCTCCACGAGGCCAACCCAGCATATGCCGGGCTCACGGGAGCTCTTCCCGGTCCCTGATCCGGGGACCCGCTCGGTGTTCCAAGGAGACGCACGGGAGACGCCTGGTTCCCACCCCAGCCCTCAGCATCTGCAGCCACAACGCGCTCGTGGGACAGGGGGTCGCAACGATGGAAGCGCTGAGGGTTTAATTCCATGCCTTTGTTTGAGGTTTTTATTCCAAAATGGTATTTTAAGTATTTAACATACGTCTACCAAGGAAACCGGTACCTGTGGGGCTCTCAGACAGCCTGAAAGCAACGGGATTCCACACGGTGCGAAACACGCGACCGGTTACACCTCTGCTGGGGCTGTCACCGGAGTAAATCCAGTTCTAGGAAGGACTCCTCGACACTTCCATTCCTGCAGGAGAGCCGAGGGGCTCCTTTACATCCCAGCTTCCTACCTGTGCTCCCTGCAACGCAGCAAACGCCCTGACACCTCCGTCCGGGCGGCACAGGGCGAAGGAAGCAGCCGCCTGCAGCACGGAAAGGAACGTCTTGCACCTGCACAGACCCGAGAGGCAACAGATTTGAGAGAAACCTTGACATTTGACTTCAAAATCCACTTATGGACAAAAGGCTCCTCTCCTCGTCCCCCAGGAAACACATCCTTAAAGCGCTCTCTTAAGACCACCCCTGGGATCAATTTGCAAGTGTTGGCACTAAATTAAATGATTTATAAATACTTAGTTAACAGGGCATACCCTATAGCAGCAGGGCAATCCATGACTCCTGCATTCTCTCTACCCATGCAGCCCCTCCACTTCGCATATCCTTCCTAATTACTTCAAAAGCAGCATCTTGGGTGATATAAACACGCATGCGATAAGTGATATCTCCAGCTAACGGAAGCCTCAGTATCTGAAGTCAGAAGTTGGGAAAAAAAAAAGAAAATTAACAAGGGACAGGAAGCTCCTATCACACAAGAACATCTCATTTGCAATTAAGCCTGGAAAGTACCACTGTGGTATTACTCAAGGAAATTATACATATCTATTCCACAGCATTGCCCTGCTCACAGCGGGGAAGGGACAGGGATCCAGGACTGCAGAAAGCCCCTCATTGTTGTCACCAGACAAAAGCCCCATTCAAGCCCTGCCAGGTGGCACAGGGTCCAGTCTGGTCCAGGCCACAACAGCAAGTTTTGCACCAGATCCTTTGCACTTCTCAGGAAAGTTGCCGGAGCCTTCTTGTTTGTTTTACACATATTTACTTGTATTAACAGATAATTTGATCAGAAGAAAGCAGCGTTGCTTGCTCTTCTCTATAGCTAGACTCCCCCTTTCCCAGCAGTTAGGAAGCCACCAGCAATCCAAGCCACGTAGCAGCACATGGTGATTAGTAACACAAGGGGCACGAACAGAATTGTCCAAAAGCCTTTTGAGATCAAAGAGCGGTGCTTAATATTAATGAACAGCAATAAATTCATCAAGAGCCAGAGGGAAGAGACATTTCACTGCAAACCTTTATTGCACCGTGTCCAAGTGCTGAATATTGCACCCGCTGGGATGTCGGACACTGCTCATAACGAAGCTCCCTCGTTTGCGCCTACGCCAAACCACAGCCTGAATCAAGGGGCCTCCCATTATTTTTTCCTCAGTTAAGAGTGCCAAGGACATACACAGTAAAGAATACGTTATAAATCAGAGTGAAACTAGGGGGAAAAAGGCAAAATTATACATATAGCATGTAAAATATCTTTTATTGTTCTCAAAAGGGCTTGGGTTTTGGTTTATAATCCAGCTCAACACCTATCTCTCCAACCCAACAGCTGGCATTTGTCAAACCTGCTTTAACTACCAGTATATCGTTTTATTAAAAACATCAACGATTTTAATGTGCAGAAACAGTTAGAACATTGGTTTCTAGTTTGTGAGGGGAAGGCAAAGGCCAGAATTAGGTACTTCCAGCATCATTTACTTTCCACATGGAATCCAACATTACCAGATATGTTACTCCCTAATATAGGCATTGACAAAGACACTTTTGCATTTCCTTTATCTATTAAAGAAATCAGGAACATTACACAGGGAGGAAGGAACTCATTACAACAACAAAACTGGAGTCAAGGAACAGGACCAAGCTTTGCAAGGTGCAGGGTTTTCTAGCCTACACGCAGGCCTGTTGGCGCATCCATAAAGCAGGGGGCTTGACAAGTACCACTATCTTTTGGCTAAAAATTATAAATTCCTTTCTAGGAGTAAGATTACAAAAGCCCATTCCTTGTTTTCCGAAGTGTTTGTGCAGGTACAAATGAAGAACACAGCGCTACAAGAGGCAGGAGTCCCGCGGGGGGAAGATCCCATCGCCAGCCCGGGAGGTATCGGTGAGACGGTACCAAACAAAACCCTTTGGCTCCACAGTGCAAGAGCAGGGGAGGGCAAGAGCTGAACCCTGTGCTGAGTATTACAGACCTACCGTCAGATTGGAAGCGTGTGAGGTCGCTCACGGGGCAGGGCGCTAAGTCAACCTGTGTTTGGTTAGGTAGCCTGGCTCCAGCTGCTTCTTGGAGGCTCCAAAATTGTTGATTAACGCGGCGAGGACAGAGCTGGCCCTGTGCAGCCCCTGGAGGGTGGAAACCAGCTGGGTTTTACCCCCGTGAGCTCCCTGCCCACGCACACGGGCCTGCTGCTGGGCGAGCAGAGAGCCCTAAGGAAAAACAACAAGGCAAACGGTGGTTAAAACAAACTGCAAGTGGAAGCCAGGCTGGGGAGATGCTCCCGTTGGGAATCTGTACCCATGGAGCACACGTGTGTGCACTAGCTGAGCCTCGGACACGGCAGGAAGGAGTCCCTCCCTCCAAGTCCTGATTCACTGTGTTCCGTAAGGCAGAGGATGTGGACAGCAGCAAAAAACCTTTTTTCCTTTCCTTATGACAGATAAGTTATTTTAAGTCTTTGCCTGAACCCCTCCTTGGTCACCTATGACACTTTGAACATCAGTCTTCTGCCAGAATAGATTTTCTATCTAAAAACAGAGAGACAATTAACATTGCAGCCAAATTCTTTGGAGAAATATGACTTGGACGCACACAGAAGCACAGGCACACACATTCATTCATATAAACACACACGCACAGTTTAAAACACCACGTCCCAACCCTCAGCAAAGGCCGTTAGCAGGTCCAACAGACACAGGGGCTTCTGCCCAATCCCCCCTGGAAGATCCTCACACCTGCAGAGCCCGGCCGGGCTGCGGACACGGAGCACAAACACCTCCAAAGCGCCAGGATTGCAGCCCGGATGGGCTCGAGGTGCCAGACCCCTCGCACAGCATCAAAGCTCCTCGTTTCCACCTGCCAGCCCTCAGCAAGGAAGGAAAAAAAGGAAGGAGGAAAAAAAATCCATTTAAAAGAGTCTCGTGGGAATTAAGGTGTCAGGACCTAACTGAGGGGCACTTTCCTCAAATCAAGAAAACAGCTTCTGCACAAGCCAATGCTCTGCTGGTTTTCCTTAGACATAAAATTTACTTTATTTTTTTTAAAGTTAAAAATACAGAAGGTTCTGAAAGTGATTTTCTCCTTGCAGATGTTCAAACTGCAGCGTGAGGAGAAAATAATCCTTCACTGAAATGTTTCTCCTTTTTTTATTTTTTTTTTTATTTTTTAAATCATCACCACCATTAGGACAGAGGTTGAGGAGCACTGACTCCACCACTCATTTGATGACGTAGTTTGATTCCAGATTCACATTTCCAGGTGCCAAGAGTCCAGAAAACAGCTATGATAAACTTCTGCCTTCGCTTAGTATTTCTTTCTACTGAACACAGCAGTGACCGTTGGCATCTTTGAAGCGTAATCGCATCTTAGGTCGGTATTTCTCAAGGTAAAGCAGCTGTTTGGAATTGAAAGCTCCCCTCCTTTTCCTAAAACAAACAGAATAAAGGCCAATATCAAAAGTACTGCTTCAAGCACCATGTATATCTTAAAGCAGACCGGTTATTTTGCTTCAAATCTTTCCCATACCCACACAGTGGTATTTTGGCTTGGTTCTTTATCCAGTTTGAGGAAGGATAAACCAGACTAGCCAGCTCATTGCCTAAGAGCCAATGTTAAACCCAAATCAAGCTACCAAGTTTCAGCATATTTTCTTGGGTTGGGAGAGTTTGTTTCCAAAACCAGCAATACTCCCTCAGCAACGACAGGGTTAACCTTCCCTTAAAGGTTACTTCACATATCAGCTAAGTAAAATCATGACAGTTAAATAAAAATATATATATATATATGGTACTCAAAGAATTCAGTACAAATGAAAGTTAGAGCACCTAGAAGGAAAAAAGGCATTTAGGAAAGGAAAAACTGGAATGTCCAATGGCTTGATATATTAACCAGGAAATTTCTTGTAAATTGTTGTATTTAACTTACTGTCTTATAAACTGAACTGCATCTTCGTACTTCATTCCACATTCAATGAGAGCAAGTGCAACCAGAACAGGAGCCCTAAATGACAAATCAATATTTAAGCAAGATCTGGAGAACCAATACATTGAATCTCTCAAAATACATCAAAATTAATCTATAAACAAATATAAGTGTCTTCTCTTTAAACGTTATCTATAAGAAAACTATTGCTCAATTGCTCGCTGAGTATTCAATGCAGAATCCCTTTCAACAGTTCTGCTTCCACCACACACCTACAAACCCCAAAACAACAGCTCCTTAATGCTTGGCATGAAACAGTAATTGCAGAATTTTCTTATTTCTCTATGGCCTAAATTTCTGCTTTGCTCAAAGAAAGTCTATAGTAGTTTTGTAATGCATTTCGTTTCCTACAACACTATAGATTTAGTAATGACGTAGGTCTATATAGCATTTAACAGATGACTTCTGTAGATTAATCTTCTTTGCTGCGTGCTATGAACAGAATCAAAGAACTCCCAGGGCAATAAAGCTTTCTATTTTGAGGTCCTCACTTTGGACATCAGGTAAGTGTCAAGAATTAGCTCTTCAAATGAGCTGAAACCACAGGAGATCATTTTCCATTGGACTGAACTTTCTATCAAACACCCACAGTTGCCACCAGCACCCCTGAGCGCAGAGTTGCAAAGACTTTTGGATAACTTGTGCTCATAGCTCAACTAGAAACGGGTCAGGAATTAGGAGAAACAACCCACACTATCACTGCAGTGCAGCAACTGCATAAACACAAGAAATTGCTTTCCAGAGGAAAAAATCTGAAACCTCAGAAGCACTAAGCACTTTTCCCCCCCTAAAGCTGTCTCTGCTTTCTATAGCTGAGGTTTAATCACCTACTAAAGGTAGACAGTTACCCAGATTAAAGCAAAATCTGGATTTTTTTCTCCCTTTTGCCAGAACGGGCGCGAGAACAGCAGCAAAAAGCAGATACTGACCTTCCCAACCCTGCCACGCAGTGAACAGCAATGCAGCATCCAGGCTCCTCACGGAATTTGCTTTTCAACAGGTTTAGCCAGTCATCAACTATCTGATTCGGGGGTGGTGCTCCATCATCAAACGGCCAGTCCTTGGGAGGGAAAAAAGACACTGCGTGTAAATTTCCCTGAAGCAGATGCTGACACACAGATTTTAATCTGTGATCAACAGCAAGGTAATCATATTTAAGAGAAGGAAGATATTTATTCAGCCAAGAAGTTTAGTGTGCAGTTTACTAGATGTATACAAGTTTGCACATCAATATCATACAGTGACACTGCATTTTTAACAACCAGTTAATTAGTTTTTTTGGAAGAATTTTAAGAAGACCAACTGCCTTTGAAATCTCATTTTATTCAAAACAACATAAAAATCAATAGACATTTCAATTAAATACTTGAGATGGGAACTCTGTAGATTTTTGCCTGTGGTTGTGTCACAGCCACTAAGGTATTTTCCAGTTAAAAACATTCATAAGCAAAAAAAAAAAAAAGAAAAAAGAAAAAAGAAAAAAAAAAACACTACGTAGGCAAAAGCAACAACCAAACAGAATTTCTTACTCCATTTCTGCCTATAAAAGGGGTTGCCAATATTTAAGCTACTTATGCCACACTAAATATCACCAACGTGGCTGGAAATCAAAATCACATGTGAGGAGCTTCCCATTTTCTCTAGGCCACAGCTCCCTCCTGGAATGTGTGCTAAGTGGAGTACTATGTGTCCTAAAATTATATCCAAGTCTAACGTGTCACATGTTTCATACTCTTCTCAGAAACAGGGAGTGCTGCAGAAAGAGCACTCCTAGATGCAAGGGGAAAAATGATCCCTCGCTATTTAGCACTTGTCATTAGTGGACTGCGGTGCATGTTACAAAAGAGATTTACAGCCAGATTTTCATATTATTCAACCACCTCTCCAAATGGTAAGAAGCTGCTCTGAGAAGAGTCCTCTCTGTCTCTGGCTGGCACTGTGCTTTTCAATTACCATCTTGGGGACAGGTAATAGGAGGTGATATTTTCTGAAGCCTAAGAGAGCCTGCAGAAACCCAACAAGCCAAAGGAAGGTGAGAAAAACACTAGACTTTCCATTTTGAAATACATTTACTGCTACCCTGACACTTCCTGTGGAGCAAGCATGGGTTCATACAAAAGATCTCAGCTAAAATGCACCTTCTGAATGTGTTAGCAGTTGCAATCTTGCAAGGTGCAAATCCACATCACAGAACTACAAAACCAAAAAGCTTCAAATACTAAATAACTTTATGATTAATCCAGACACAAAGTCTGAACCGAACAGGCACAGAGAACACCTTTTTAAAGAAAATGGAAATTAAAAATATTTGAGACAGAACAGCAAAATAAAAGGCTATGGAAACAAGGTTGTAAGAGAAAAATTGTGCTTCTAATGTAAGTCTTTACGTGATTGAATGATTTGATTTACATTGCTAACTATATTAATTTAGTACCAGTGTCTTCCACTGTCAGGGAAAGACGTATGGACTGTCAGGAGATCAGGCACTGCCTATTGCAAAGAACTCGCATATCGCTGCTACATCTTAGTTTAAATTAGATTGCAGTAATTTCCTTCAGCCCCCACATACACAAGGTTACTGAGTTACTTTAGCTTGCACATTACCCATCATGTCCCCACAACTCCTGTGCTGGCTGGAATCGGTGACAGCCCTTATTTCCCCAAAGAGCATCACTTTATCATTACTGATAAACTACTGACATTAAATCAGGGCTGATAAAACAGTGGTGTATGGGATACTGCCCAGAATGCGATACAAGAATAATTTGGGGAATAGAGAAGTAATTGCAGCAAAGTTTTGCAGTTTTTCTCCTGCTTACAAGCTCTGTCAGCAGCACCTCAGAATTCCTGTCAGGCAGCACAGAAAACAAATTGCTAAGATCCAAGAGCAAAACAGTCATTAAAAACCAGAGTGATGCACCCAGCTTGCACAAACAGAAAGCATCTCCTTTGTGCCACCCTCCAGGAGCTGAAAAGGACGATACACAAGAAAGGATTATTCTTATTTACGCTTTAATTAGAGCAGCACTGCTTAAGAGAAGAGCTCGGGGTTTGTCCTCCAGCCCCCGCAGCAGGATTAGCGATGCAGGACCCAGATGACCACGAAGCAGCACCAGAACGAAGGGGACAAAGATCCTGTCCTTCAAAATCTCCATGAGCTCACGCGGAAGCCCAGCTACAGTGGCAAAATACTCCTAGCCCAGCAGCCAGAGCCTGCACGGGAGGAGACTGTTGCCACCAGTGTGGAGCTTTCCCACCTCCACGTCCCAGAGCCCGTGGTTGCACAACAAGTGTCAGGTGCGGCGAGGCCACGTCCCCAACGTGGGTGAAGCTGTGGCCATGCTGCTAAGTCAGCAGGGAAGATGCCTGATGCATGTATGAACCGTGAAGAAAAAGCTGACGAGTAGAATAGTGAAATGTGCCTTAGATCCTTAAGGCAAACAAACCCACGGCAGCCCTTTGCTCACCAGTCAGGGCAAAAACGTTTCAAGGAAAATCAACGGCAGCTTTTCTGGTGCAACATTCCTACGCAGACAAGACCTTCCCCAGGAACTGAACTGTGAGAACTGTGCAGAATCCCACAGAAACGAAATCCATCTCCACCTCCCGCCTCCCTCATTTAATCCCTGTTGATAAACACGCGTATGCAGTACTACTACTTCAAACACGGTACATCTCATTCTCTGGTTTCTCACTACGCCATCTGCCAACACAACTCTCTAGCTGCCACACTACCCACCCAGCCAGTATATTATTTTGCATCATGGCGTGAAAGGAGGCTTTGCTAAAACGCTCTCAGTTTCAGGGGTTTTACCAGGCTTTTGACCTCAACAGTTTTAAAATAGACACTGATCTCTCTGAGGCTGTGTATTTAATCTTCATTATTTTTACAAGCAAATATTAGCTTTAAATAGTGATGTGTTATTTTCTCAGCCAGCTGGTAATTCAATACCATTTCTGAAGAGAACAGAACGCCGTTTGGGAAAATGCATGCATTAATAGGAAGGAAAAGCTACGCAGGGGGTGGGCATGTTGATTACTATGTAGACTTAAAACACCAAAATGCCAGTGCGCTACAGGGAATTTTGAAGGCAATAAAATGACTGGGATCAGTGGTGACAACTGCACACAGAAACAAGTCACTCCAAGTGCAAGGCTCTCCACCGGAACGGTCCCGAGCACAGCTGGCTGAAACACCACTTCCAGCCTTTGCAAAGCTTCCTCAAAACCTGGTTTCAGTTCAGTTCTTATTACCACCAAGTTTTCAACATTTCTTGAGAAGCAAAATCCCCCGCCTGTTTCAGAGGAGGCTGTTCCCAGCAGAGCCTCCTGCCTGCCCGGGGCACCAGGCCATGACATTCCTGCCAGTGCCACTCACAGCTTGCCAGGATGCCAAGGTCAGTTGGCCCTGGCCGGGCTGCGGCAGAGGTGGAGCCCTGGGAATCCGGCCTGAGGCTCCTACGAAGGATTCAAGTCTCTGCTCTACCATAGAAACACAAAAATACTCTAAGCTCCAGCTTAAGCCAGGGCTTCCCCACACTTTTCTGCAGATCTAAGACACCAGAAGTCTAATCCTCCTCTCACCTACTCTAATTTTAGGACTATTAAAGCTAGAGGTTCCACAGCAGCGTGTCTGAGAACATTTACGCTGCCCAGTCCCAGAACAGCTCCTACACTGAATAAATAAATCTATTCCAGAGCAGCAGCTCCAGGAGCCCGGAAGCCTTGGAATGACGGATTTTCCAACAATGCTGAGGCGCTCCTGGTTGCCTACAACTGGAGTAGGTGCTTAGCAAGGCTGGGAGCCAGGAAATCTGACTGATCTGGATGTAGAAGCTCCACAGATAGGCCACAGTAAAAGTGTTCCTCCTTACAGGAACCATAAAAGTGTTCCTCCAGCTGGGCCATAAAAAACAGGAGGTTATAGAAGACCAACTACCTACAACAAGGCAGCAAGATGCAGTTTCTGGCATCACAGCAGAGATTAGTCACTCAGTAAAACAGACTGATTACATCTGACACGCTATAATAATTCAGAAGTATTGCCTGGAAAAATACTGCCTGCAAGCTTAACACGAGCACACACCTATTAAAAAACCCTCCCCTAAGACATGGAGCAGTACTGGATGGTGATGGAGTCGGACAGCCATTGCATAACGCTGAGGTGAGGAGCAGTTCTGGAATTCCACCTGCGGAGCAGGGAAGACGGCAGCAGCTACACTGTGTTTACAGGCCAGGGGTGAGGAGGCTACGGCTGTTCTGTTACAAATAGGCAGTAAAAGTCTTGGCTTTATGCAAAACAAGCAGCCTGCCCACTTATCAGCCCTGGGCTCAAAAGAGAAAAGGCATCTTTGGACTAAGAGAAGGGAGTTTGATCTTCACGCCAAGAGGCTCAGTGGTAAAGCCAAGTGCTGCGTCCAGGGATAAACTGAACCGAGTTGTATGGACCACGAGGCTGAACAGGCTGTAAGTTCTGCAAATTCACACTGGACTAGTACCAACACATTCCCTAAAAGGCAACCAAACTATCCGAGCAAATCCGGACATCCAAGAGCAGAAGTCTCTATTCTAAATGAAATGTTTGGTCCATAGTAATGAATCTGAAAGTACTTTTCACAAAATTGGAGCAAGTTTCTCAAAGCCATCGTTATCTGATGCAGGGAATCACACAGCTTTTGGTCAATCTGAAAGAAATCAGGGCATTATTGAACCTAAAACATTAAGCCACTTCCATCATTTGCAGACCAGTGATTTTCTTCAAGTTTTAGAGAGTTTTTAAAGGTAACTCACTAGAACCTGGATTCCTTCTTTTTCAATAGGAGCTTGATCATAAGTGGCATCACAAACTCGCACCAAGGTTGTCACTCCGTACTTCTTCAGCTCCTTTAAGGACAAGGAAAACATGTGAGGACACTGACAGAGTGAGAAATTAAAGTTTTTTTTTCAATTGCTACAAAACTTAACACACTATCCTGAGTCAGCAATATTGCAATCATTCCACAGTTCCACAGAGACTAGACAGTGAAGGAGCAAGGGCCAAATCAGAACAGAGCGTGTGTGACCTACATTAGGAGAAGGGTTACAAGTGGTGAGAATAAATGTGAAATAACTGAAATATTCTTCTCTAGGGAAAGGCCAGAGTGGGAAAAACTGCATATATGAAAGAGCAAAATGAAAATAGCTGCTCATACTCTCCATGCAGCTTCTTCCTCTCTTTAAATAGAAGCATGGAACTGCTTGCTTCAGCCAGTGTTGACATTTTGAGGCAGGGAGGAACAGAACACACACACCACCATACTCCAGCTTCCTTGTAATGCACTATAAGTAGCACATTGTGCGTGATAAATAATCAGGAGATCAAACAAAAGCTGCTCCAGTTCACTTTGAAGGTTCATACAGCAAACAATTTCCCCTCCTGTTTGGGCTGGATCACTTGACCTTTAACAGTTAGCAGTAACACCTCTTCCAGCCTCAAGACTCTCAAGAGTCTTGAGAGAGATAATCCATAGTAACACAGAAATAAATAAAGAAACCAAAAGAATGTGAGTTGCAGACAAAATTAACTATTCATATCAAAGTGGACTCATGGTGAAGAGCATGTTGCTAAATGATGGAAATCGCAGCAGCTGCAGACAGACATCAGGATCAGATGACAGACTCTTATCAGAATGAAAAGACCTACACATGCAAGATAAAAGTCCTCTGGATAGACTAAGGACACTAAGACTAAGGCACAAAGATACAGCAGATGTGGAACAAAGTAGAATGCAGAAGCAAGCTGTACTAGTATTTCTCTGATGATGCCATCTGTTACTTTTTCAGAAAACTGAATATTAAAATTTTGCAGCATTTAAGACCTCCTAGTGTCAGTATGATGCACAGCCCATTGTCGTTGGCTCTCTGCCCATACTCAGACCCAGGGGGTGTTGTTTTTAATGAACAAATTTTAGCACCCAATAGCTGACTATGTTGGGGGTGGGAGGACAATTTGAGAAAATTTCTCTGTGAGTTCAACAACAGTTTTTGAGCATTGCAATTAATCCTACTCTAAAGGCCAAGAAAGATCAGAAAGCAGTCAGGGTCAGAACATGCAGTCCTTCAGAAACCTGGACAAAGAAGATGGTTTTATATCCTAAAACAGAATCTCTATCTCATTTGAAGAAACACAGGATTTGAAAGAAGTGAATTCTCCTCCCATAGTGTCAGTGGAATGCAAACAATCTACTAAAGTGCCCAAAGTAACATGTAAAATATACTCAAAGCTCTGTGAACAACAGGTGTGAAGAATGAGTGTTTAGTATCTCTGCAGAAAGTTTCAGTATGTAAGAAAACAAAGTATCATCCTTCTTTGACTGCCTTACCTCTGTGAACTTGTTGAGGGTTGCATTGGTTGGGTTGTGAGTGATCAGGAAACGCATATTCTCATAGGTAATTTCCACTGGGGCTGGACGGTTCATAATGGCAAAAAAAAATGTGTAAGGGGCAAAAAAAAAAATCAGTAACTTCTGAAACGTTTCACAGCAGAAAACATTTAAAAGACCACTAGAATGCCTGGGATTGATCAGAGCTTGCTTTGCCGTGTTTGTTCCTTAAAGACTTCGCTTCTAGAAAAGCGGCTTTGCTTTAAAATCCGCTTGCCTTCAACTTAGGCCTCGATTACTGCAGGTGGTATCCTTCAGACTCCAAAACTTCTGACTACATGCAAGACTAGGCAGCCTGTTCTACATTTAGGCACTGGTGAGGCAAAAAAATAAGGGCAGGTTTTCTCTCCACTTTGTTTTCTTGTTGCTTAGTTTTGCTAGAGTCAGTAAAAGGAATATGCTTCCAATATGCAAAAGATATCCCATATATTTGAGAGTGTTCGCTGTGTCTGGAGTCTTCAAGGCAAAGTGATTATGGCACGTAAACCCCCTGCACCCAGCTCACTTGTCAGCCAGGGTGCTGTGCTGGGCCTGGCAGAAGTCTGCCCTCACTCTCAGAATCGCCATAAATGTGCGACGGATATTCCAACAGAACACCTAAAGAGAAGAAAAAGAGCATGTAAGAGGAATTGTTTCTCATTCCAGAAACCCCAAATACCAACTCTCCTGAAAGTTCCAACTATTTCTACTGGTAAGGACTAAAATTTCTTTTGAGACTTTATTTTTAATCCGACTTTTGGGAGGGATGCAGCTTTGCCTGCTTTTCTCAAGGTTGCTGAAATTAGGCCAGATATATTTCTATATATATATATCTATGTATACGCACACACACATATACAATATTCACTGGCTAGTTGAAAGTTATCATCCTGAATATTCTGCACTGAGCATTATCCAGCCCAGCACTGCGGGACTTCTTGTAACTGCTGTTCCTGGCACTCGGACCCCAGAGTGGAGAACAAGGAAATCTTTTCACACACTTTTTGCTGCTCCTCCGTCTTAGTCAGGTGCCACAGGAGAGGAGAAAATAGCAGAAGCCAAGTACCTACTTGAAAGTGTTTGTTGGTGCAGACATACCTGTTAACCTTTTGGGCCTAAGCCCACATGCAGAAAAATATCATTGGTACAGCTTAGTTTTCTGGAGGGGAAGAAAAAAACCCACCCGAGCAGGGAGCCTTTTATAAGAGTATAACTGCCATACATTACACCGAATGAAACACTAGAATAGACAACAGGACTTTCGTGTTGTCTGAAAGAGATGAATTTAACCAGAATGATACTATCTGCTTTGGAGTAATTTATTAGCAGAACAGATGCTGAAATTGAAAGAAATGTTAAGATATGTAAAAAGCATGAGGAAAAATAAATATTACAGAATATATAACAAAAATACATATATAATTTTAAAAATATATTTGAATGAAATCCAGGTTAGCAATTAGAAATCACACTCATAACTTCCGACAAAAAGGTCAGTGTGGCACACTCAAAGAAATACAACTAGGGAAAAAAAAAGAAAAAAAAAAAAAACACACACATGCCTTGAAGTTTACTCCTCAAACTTTTGTCACCCAAAGAATTTTAATGAGATCCTCATTTTAAAATAGTCAAATTAAGAACTACAAAATTATCTTTTTCACAGCCACAAAGTGGAAAAAAATCACCCAAAGAACAGCAATTATTGCCTTAAAGAACATGTTTCAATGCCAAAAAATACATTAATTAGGTTGCCATAGGCAAGAACAAAGGTTTTCAATAACTTCTCCTGACCTTAACACAGTTCTTACTCTGAGCAACTAAAATACAAGTTTCAAAAATGAATTTCAGAATATTTTATCAGTTTAATGATTATAGGATTAAGTCTCACCCCAGATGGAAGAGTTCCATCTAAACGTGTGGATTCAAACCCCTACATTTGTCAATTCTTGCACATTTGTCAACTTTTTCTCATACATGCTAGAGTAGCTCAAAGGAAAGGATTTGTTAAAATGCATTACAGTCTGTTGTTGCTATGTTGTACCAAGAACAGAATAACTCCAGCTACAGCATCCACATGTGCCTAGGACCTGTGAATTTTTACATAAGAAAGCCAGCTTTCAGACAGTTTTCTTTCCCACCTCCCATTGAAACGCACACTCCGTCACTGCAAAGACTTTCATTCCAAAGGAAGAGTCAAAGGACCAGGTTCTCAAAAGCACAGCACTTAAGAAAGCCATTTAAAACAAAATTAGCGGGCAAGAGATCTTGGCATAGGAGATTCAAACTTGGATCCAGAGCACCAGAGCTTCACAGCATTGCCAAAGCTCACAGTCTCAAGGGGGAAGAACAATTCTGTTATATTTGAACAACTTGTTTAACTGTTTTCCCTTTCAGCGCTGATCATTTGATTGCAAGGGCCTCATTCAGCGCTGTCTACACTGTGCGCTGCACCAAACACGGCCATTAAGGCTGCACTTTTCTTCTCTCAAGCTAAAGAGTTACTTTCTATTTAATTATTTTTAAGCTGTTTTGTAAATTCACCAGGTCATGAATAAAGGACACAGGCAGGCAGCGTGTTCCAGTAAACCAAGAATGGCCATGGGAGCCCCGGCCACCGTTTGGTGACCGTGCAGGGTGCAGCCTTGGCCGAGTCCCTTCGGCAGCTCCATGGAATGACACCACCTTACCTTCCCCTCGGGAATATTACTAGAGTGTTTAATTAGCTAATAGCTCAGAAGTGATTAAAAATGTAAAACACTTATTTCAAGCATAAAAAGGGAAGATTTCTCGAAGGATAAAACTCTTAGAAGTTTATGTAGCACATAATTCTATTTTAAAAACAATTTGGTTAATGACACATATGTTCCTTACTCCCATGACCTTCAGCTGCTACACACCATGGAGCTAAATGGGAAAAATCAAGTTTTAAATTATGAAAGTGAAAAACAGGAAAAACTCAAGTCGTCTACAGCTTCTGATCTCCCCAAGCAAATACTCCAAATTTCTTCCTCCCTGTTACGGTTAGCAATGTAAATTTGTATTTAAAAATCCCAAGAAAACAGAGCACTTGTTAGGACCAATTATGATAAATAGTAGTTATGTGTATGTATAATATGAAACAAGAAATGTTTTTTCAGCCAATTAATCTTCTTTTTTTTTCTTTAACTTAGAAAGCGAGATAGAACATGGAGAGAAACCAAAAAATTACTACATGGCTTATTTGGTTGGCCTCAGCAAGGGAGCATAAGTATCTAACACATCAGCACTACAAACGAGCTGCAATTACTTCATTAGAAACCAGAGGAGGAGAAAAAAACAGAGACAGCAGCACAAACAAGTCGAGCAATAACAATCCTTGCATTAGAAAGAACGAGATATGCTTGAGAATTGGTTTCTGACAACCAATCAAGATGCCTATCTACACATTCAGGTCTGGTGAACTGTGACAGCCCCTGCACCTATGGAGAAGACTATTCAACCCAGGCAGCACCGTGAGCAGCGGCCTCCCCTCCCTTCACACTTACTTGATAAAGCCCAGTGAGGCCAATCTGAGAAGAATGGCATTCCAAATACCAGGAATGTGGCAGGAATGTGCTTAAAATGTAAGCAAGGGACAGGCCTTCTGTCAATTACCCCATCTGTTTGTTTGCGCTACTTAGAGAAAACAGTTAAATGAATTCCTGACTTGTCAGAAGCTTAGCCATTAGCCTTAAATATAAAAGCAACACACCTATAACACCCACCTAGCCTAGCACTGGACTAGCTTCTAAATACAACACTGAAATTAGGCAAACCACTTACTCTTCTGTATTGATCCTTCAAAACACACATTTCCAAGTGCTTCCTTTGCTTCATCAAGACAGCCCAACAGCCTGCAACAGCTGCAGCTTCCAAAGATTGCAAAACTGAGATACCTTTGCAAAGGGCATTTGGATCACCTTTCAAAATAAGCCAGTGTACAGGATGCAAAGCAAAGCCTGCTAATTTGTCAGTCAATATTAAAAGAATACTGCAGTGCTTTAAGAACAGTATTTTCAAACTGCCTCAACTAATTTTGTTCATGTAACTGGAAATCTACACGTGATATGTTAATGAAGTTACTCAGCTGCTGATTTTTTCTACTTTTCCTTTTCTATAAAATCTCCTTCTTGTGCTGTGTATCTATACACAAAAAATAGTGTGACAGTGCATGAGGCAGTTTAAAACCTGACCCTACAAAAGTTACAATTCTAGTATTGCCCTGCAGCCCAGCTAGACTCTTCCTGACATTTTGAGCACATTACATTCCACTTCCTTTTCCTGCATCATCCTGCTAAAGGAGCTCTGTTCCATCAATGCTGTCAGGAAGGTCTTGAGGAGCTGCTGCTTCGGAAGCAAAGGCACTCTGCAAGTGAGAGAATCCATCAAGACCTCCAAAATTAGTCAACCTGACACATCAGAAACGCGGTATTATTAACAACCAAGGCCAAAATGTGCTTTCTCTGTATATGGAGGACAAATTCTGTGACTAACATTCTTGGGAAAATCAGAAGAATATTGTTCAATCTCTGAAGGAAGCTTGTTCAGAGTGACACGTGCCCAGAGAGGGGTGAGGTCAAAAACTCTGCTGTTCCACCCAGTCCACCCCCGCCTCCCAGCTCCCTCCCAGTTTGCTGACAAGTTCTGTGGTGACTCATCCGTTTCCTTTTCACTAACCTAGTCACTCTGGCCTAGGCCTTAAAGTCAGCAGCAGCGGATACAAACCTGCCTCAGGAAGAGGTTTATTTATTTATTTTTCTTTTAAATCCCAATTTAAAAGCGAAACATCAGGAAAGAATAAAGAGCTGTCAAACAGACCTAGTGAGACTACTCTGCAAGAGAGCAATCGCGCATCAAAACTCCTTTGAGTACTTCAAAAGTTATCGGCCTTCCTTTGGGTGAGGTCAAGCCATTAAATCATCAACACGGGCATCAACGCACAGAGAACATCATCCTGGCAAGTTCACTGGGGGAAAGTTATTAGATACTCTACTAACTCTTTCAAATTTTTTTGATAGGTATGTGTGTTTTATGCTACAGACTTTTCTGTGAGAAAGAACCACTTTGCAACTTAAAATGCTGATTAGATGTTTATCAAACACTTTCCTCAGCCACCATTTAGGTTAAAAAAATTAAAAATCTTTAGAAGGAAGACACATTTGAATGTCATTTACATACCACAGCCAAAAAAATAAAGTTCTTGAAGCTATAACTGTTTGAACAGTAAAAACCAAGAGGCCTTCTAAGAAACAAGAATTTAAAGCTTATTACTGTATTAAGTCACAGAATTAAATCTGACTTTAAATACATGTAATTAAAAGAAAGTTAGAGAAGTTACTTCAGAAAACATTTTATGATTATGTGAGTGATGATAACAACTCATTCCTAAAAATCAGAATGTCGAGTTGTCTAAATTGTATCAACTGCTGGCTTTTGAAAATGTAATCTGGATAATCATATTCCCTGACAACTCAGACTAAATATTCTTCTCACATTTAAGATGAAGATGAAAAAAATCATTAACAAGTCAAGCAGGACTTAAAGGCAATTTCAAATCACATAGCAACAGGGATGATATTCAATTAAGTTAGAGTTGAATTACTTTCATCTTACTCATCTCAGCTCTTTGAATTTGCCATGTAGCTCTGCCGGAAAAATGACTTAGTGGAGAGTTGGCTTCTTTTCCATGCTCCTGGGGCAGTTAAAGTCAGTTTCACCGCTGAAACTTAAGCTGACTGATAAATTTCACCGCGTGTCCACAAAGTCGCAATTGTTAAAATTCAGGGACAACTGTTTCAAGAATAGCTAGACTGGCAGCGTAAGAGACAGGGAAAAAACATTGCTTTTTTATTACAGAAAAGAGAGAAACAAGGGGTCACAAAACAAAGGTGCACATGAGGGTGACCTGAATAGAGACAGCAATCCAATGTCTCAAGTGCTATAACACACAAAGGGATCAAGAGATTTAAGACTCCTGTGTCCCCTCACAATTAGTTCAAAAAGGCGTAACGTAATACTGCAGCTAACAGCCACTATAAAGAGATTTTATACTCTTATGATATACATCAGTTAGCTCCTGCCCTGAATAGATGCCTGCCTGATCTAGCACTGTAATTCACTTGTGTCAGAGAGAAACTTCTACCCTAAATTCTCAGGCCATTAGGTCTATTTTTCAAGGTTTAGACAGAGCAATTATAAACCTTCAACTCTTTCACAGGCAAATAAACTTTCAAATTAATCCATCACAACAGACAATACCTAGCAAGGATAGCTCCTCTCTCTTACTTCATTGGCAGTGTTTCACTGACATTTTATCTTCTAAAGGTACTAGCAAAATTACACAACCTGCAACATTCTACAGAAGTTTTCTGACAGCACTACAGTATCCGAAGAGCTGTGCTTCCAGCTATGGATGGGCTCAGTTAAAGCAGGAACAGAAACGTGCCTTTACACGAACAACACGTGGCGCAGTCCCCGCCGGGCCTGCGCATCGCTCCGTCGCCCTCGGAGGCCTCACAACAGTGACAACATTCCAGAACAGGGCAAAGTGCAGCACGAGAGCGACGAAACGCGCCGCGTTCACAGGTCACCTCTGCTCTGATACAGGAAGAACGTTCAAGCAGTACCGTGTCAAAGACAAAGATGGGTATTTACAGGTAATGACTTCTGAAAGCAATGCTCTATGTTTTTGTAATGTTTTTGCATACATCTGTAACAAGAGCCACCTACATTCCTGGCTGTGCATCTGTACATACACGGATATTTACTCCTACCTTAACTCACAAACTGAGACACAGAGCTTCTTTCCAGCAGTTGAGTTCATTAAAGTTAAAGCATTTATATATGTTGAGTCATAAGGAGAGAGTTTTCTGGTTGTTGCCGGTGGTGGGTTTATCTTTTTTCTTCTTTAAATACTAGCTGCAGTTCTGAGTCAGAACCTGGCAGTTTCATTCTGGGGGTTTTGAAGCTCATTTCCATTTATACAGTAGCCTTTAAAAGCCAACTTTCTGCCTTACTCCTCTCATACTGAAAGCACACAGCACCCTGAGAGAAAAAGGAGATTGTGACTAATCACACCAAAGAACCACGAGGAATCATTGCCTGAGCAGAGCGGAGGCCACTTCTCTGACAATCCCCATGCAGCAACAGCTCCCAGCCTGCTCCCTCTGCTGCACCTCATAGCCAGGAACTCCGGCTCTTAATAACCAGGTTTCTGCATCAAAGTTTCCCCTTTCCAGGCAACCCCCAGCCCCATCCAGTGGATACGCAGCTCCCTAGCAGGGTCCATCTCGGGCCTTCCTTCGGTCACTCTTACAGTACTTCCTTCAGCAACACCAGCGCTCTCCTTCGCTCCCGCTCTGGCCAGACTTCCTGAACTCCCCGCTTCGAAGGCGGCATCTTCAAATCCCGCGGGGCAGCCTTGTACGGACACCAACCGGCCTCCTCACAGCCCTGCCTCCACTCAAACCCCAGGAAAACCACCACATCCTGGCCACCCTCTCCAGCCCCATAACACCACTTCCCTTCCCCACCTTCCAGCTTAGACCCCTGAAAGATCTTTCTATCTTTTATGGACATCCCCTGGGCCAAGCACAAAGGAGCCCTTTCCCCAAACACACCTGCAATGTTCATCCTCTCCTACACGAGTTCCTACATCTCTAGGGTAAAGAGACTCTCCTCAGTTCACTCCACACAGCAGGATAAAGGACCTCCTCCTTTTCCTCCTCCTCTCAAATAATCCTTTCCGAAACCCCCCCATCCCATCTCAGATACAAGCAGGACTCTCCCCCAAATCACCCCAAACCAGCCCCATGAGCCAGGGGAACCTGCTCGGGCCAGGAAGGATCAACCAAGCCAGCCCCACAGGCCAGATCAAAACCCCAGGCGCAGAAAAGACTCCCCAGAGCAGCCCCTTGTGCTAAAGGGAACCTCCTAGGCCATGAAGGACGCCCCAAACCAGGCTCCCAAACCAGAGAGAACCCCCCAAAGCAGAAAGGCCCCTCCAAACCTGCCCCACAGGCTCCCTAGACCACGAAGGACCTTCTCAAAGCAGCCCGTTGTGCCAGAGCGAACAGGAAACCCCCCCAACCAGGAAGCACCCCTCAAAACAGGAAGAACCCTCCTAATGCCAGGAAACCCTCCCAAAACAGCCCTGCAGGCCAAGGGGATGCCCCAAAGCAGGAAGAACAACACCCCAACCACGGGTGCAGGCCAAGGGGATGCCCCAAACCAGGAAGGGCCCCCCAAAACCATTCACAGAGACCACAGGGAGCCCTCAAAGCAAGAAAGCCGCCCCTGAAACCCACGCGTACAGGCCGGGGGACCCACGAGGCCACGAAGGGCACCCCTAAACCGCCCGCTTAGGCCGTAAGGGCCTCTCGAGGCCCGGGGGAACCCCCCGGCCCCCCGTGCCGTCGTCGGGCCCGCCCCGGGGCGGGGGCTCGGACCTCACCCGGCGCCCCCCAGCTCCTCCCCGCCGCGGCCCCCTCACCCTGGGCATTGAGCGCGTCGGCGTTCGTCCGAGCGGGCCCGGCGCCTCCCACGCACACGGCGGGCCGGGGG
>NW_010583326.1:47242-57796 GCF_000705375.1 Tinamus guttatus
TGTCTCCAAATTCGCCCTTTCTCTCTGTTTAACCCTCGCGCTGAGGTGGGTTGGTGCAAACCTAGAGCTTCGCTCCAAAGAGCATCGCACGGGAGCGCTGTCCCCGTCACCCCTGGGGAAAGAGGGCCCCAGGGAGCGGTAAAACCCGAGCTCCCCTGTGCAGCGGCTGCCCGAGTCCCCGCGGGCAGACGGGGAATCCCGCTGGTTTTCCCACCCCGGGATTGCGCCTTAGACCTTGTCCTGTGCTCCCGAGGAGCCCGGGCAGCCTGGCGAAACGGCAGCCTTTGTTCTGCGCCTGGTCCAGCCTTCCCCTTTCCCAATCCCGCTGCCCAGTCGCCAGGCGGCTCCGATCCCCCGTCCCCACGGATCTCCCATCCCCACAGCGCAGCTGCGGCTCCGCGTGCGGCGCCTTCCCAAGGGGACCCTGCTCATCCACACACGGGGCTGGCCTTAAACCTTGGGATCAGCCACACGATCCCTGCCAACGCGCCTGGAGCCGAGCTGGGATGCGCTCAGCACAAGGAGGACGTGCCCAGATTCAGGCTACAGACAAGCAGAGGGCTTAGCTCTCTATTTGTTGCTGTTCTGTATCTAAATTATTTTTTAGCAATCTCTAAAATACACGATGCTGCCATAATCAGGGCAACGCTAGAGACTTTAACTCCTTTAGAATAGGAAGTTATTCGTAAGAGTTGCTGTCTCCCATGGTCTGAGTAACTGAGGCGCGTCAATGTCATGAGGAACTTGGCATCCCTCGTGGGCATCTAGAGCTCCACAAATCAGTCTTATAATCTGATTTGCCCTAAATGTAATTATTTACTAATAAAATCCTTTAGCCAGCTCATGCTCAACAGCTCGGGGATGATGCCTTCTCAGCCCATTTAGGAAAGCTCTGTGCACTGAGTGCTGTGTCCAGGATTTATGAGTTTTTCGTCAATTTGAAAATTGCTGGTAGTAGAGTGCAGCCCTGTGAGATCATGGCAAGAGCTCCAGATGCTTCTGCCTTGCAGAAAATTGCTGCCCTTTGGGAGCATTCACGAGGCAGCCCAAATTTAGGGCGATTTAAGCAGGAAGCTCACGAGAGAGATTCTGAAATAAAGCCAAGGTTTTAGGGGGCTCTTTTTGCACAGATAACCAACTGTTCCCAGGCTGACCTGGATTGCTCAGGTTTTCTCTGCCGTGGCACCTTTGGGGATGTCGTGTTGAGGAAGCTGCTGAAAGTCTGACTTTGGAATTGAGGTCTGGGCCCGGATTGCAGTGCGTAGGTGCACCATGACTTCAGCAAAATGATTTTTTTTCAGGCAGGCTCTCAAAACGACGGGTCATTGAACGGCAGCGGGAGCCCTCTCCTGTGCCGGCCTTTTCCGAAGGGTGCAAGTTGCTCGGCTCGCATTCCGAGGAGTCCTGCGCTGAAGCTAAGGCATCTTGCTTAAAGATAACGTTTCGAGGTTGTCCAAAGTACCTGTGTGGTTCTAGCAACATTTTAGTATTTCTGAAGAAAATCAGCATTGTTTAGGAGCAAGATGAAGGGCACCACAGTGACGTAATCCGAGTTCTTGAACAATGGACTGTGGGATCAAAGGGAGGAAAGGGGCTGCTTTTAGGGTCTGTTATGCAGCACCCTGAATAGAAACTGAAGGCCGGGCTTTCTTGCACCTTGGAATATGATCCTTGTTTCCTCACTTGTGTGCTTTGGGGTTGGCAGGGCCTTCCCTTTCCACAGGAGCAAGAAAACCCCTTTTCCTTGCTTTGATTTATGCCCTTCATCTGTTGTGGAGGCGGGGAGATGCTGGTGCTCTGAAAGGCACAGTCCTCTCTGTGTATTTGCACCGGGAGGATGGGAGGCATCCGCTGATGTCAGTGTTAGCCAGGCGTATTTTTTCCACATTTGTGTGTGATTCTTAGCAAGCTATTTTCATTTCATGGAGGAACTGCCCTTGCAAAGAGCAGGCTTTTCCATCCCTGAGCTTCCAGTGCTCCATCTGGATGTGCAGGCTCCGTCTCCGCTGGCGGATCTCCACGCTGCCAGTTAATTGGTGCTCGTGTTGATGCAGCCCTTCACCTCCCCAGGCGTGGAGGAAGGATGGAGGGGGATGCTGAGGTTCAGAGCAAGGCGGAGGGTGGTAGAGTCAACCCGTGGAGGGAGGAAACTGTGAGCAATTGGATTTGGACCAACCCTTGCAAAGGAGGGAGCAGCTTGAGGAGTGGAAGGAATCCTCAAAAGAATCTACTGCCGACTGTGCTGATTCTTGTGCAAGGTGCATTTAACCTGTCTGTATTCCTGGGAGGAAAACAAGGCTCTGTGGGAAGGGCAGATGGATGCACAGTGGCCTCACTGCAGTAACTTGCCAAGGAGCCAAAGAGCGGGATTAGAGATGGGCTGAGGTCACAGGGGTGATGAGAAACTGCATGTAACCAAAGTATTCAAATGCCCTGAAGCTTTCTCAGCGTGGAGCTAAGGCTCTTCTGAAATGGAGGAGAAATCTCTGTGTTTCCAAGCGTGTGTCCTGGCCCCCAAAGGAGCCATAACTGCTGCTTTAAACTCGTTGCCAGATGTTGCAGGCTGAGGGATATGCTAACAGCGTTTTACCATTGCATTTTTAAATGCATTTTCTGCTAATAATGCCAACACTCCGAGCTGCTGATCCTGGCCTGCCTGTCACCGCTGTGGCTCTGCCTCCTCCCTCTTCTCTCCCGAGTTGCTGCTGTCTGTACCATTTTTCCTAGCTCATCCCAGGCTTTCTCCTCTCTCCTCACCCCCGTGCAGAGCTGCCTGCACATGGATCCGGGTGTAGAAGCTGGAGGGTGGGGGGTGTTTTCCAGGAGGAATTGAGAGGGTGGCGTTGGGATTAGACTGGCCAAATTCTCCTGCTTCCACTGCTGGCTGAATTCATCCAGGAATGATGGGTCCCTGGTTCCCCTCCTGTGAAATCAAATCGGCAAGGGAGTGGTGACACGGGAGAGGTGGAGCTCTGATTTCCTCTCCATGCCCCTATTCCTCCCCATCAACTCTATTAATTCGGGAGCGTGGGATCACTGTTGTCACAACTGTAAGGTAATACTGCCGGTATCGGCGTTGTGAATGAAGAGGCTGGTGCCTCTGCAGGCGCAGCACGAGGTTTAACGTGTTGAGGAGAAGCTCGGGCTCAGGCCAGGAGTAGCACTAGGGCTGCTGAGCCTCCTCCTCGGGCAGCAGCAGTGTTACCAACCCCCTTTACCTACCCCTTAGGATTTCTTCTGAGACTTTGCAATCACTGCCCCACACGAAGTCCTGGGAAGCACCGCCACACGTGGCGCCAGACTGCTGACATTCCCCGTGGCGAGCAGGTAACCTTCTGCTGCACCTCTGACACGGCTTTAAAAACCCAGCACTGAAATGAGGCACGCTTAATCCCTCAAGGTACCCGTGCGCTGCTTCGTATCAGTAAGTGCCCTGGCAAACTGCTGCCGCTCCTCGGGGGGTTCGGCGCGTCCCGCTTTGCGCGCCCGTTGTGCCGGGATGCGGACGGGGAGCGCTGGAATGCAGCTCCCGAGGACACGCGGGGTTTGTCCGCAGGGCCGAGGGGACCGCTCGGTCACCTGCGCCCCCCTGGACAGCCACAGCTGCAGAGCTCGATGTTGTTCTGCTGGGGTAGGGCTTTTTCCTCCTCATTTCTTCTGGATTCCTTCTGCAGACTTGGTGATGGTGAATCCAGGGCTTCTCTCGGCAAATGGTTAATGATCCGTTGTCCTCGCGGAGCAATTCCCAGATGTTGTTGCTACTCTTGGAGGGGGCAGGATGGATTTTGCTGTGTGGTTGGTGTGAAATGCAACTCCCCGGTCCTCAGAGGCTTACATTCCATTGCTTTCTGTGCTTTGGCAAGAGAGATGCCTCTGGCTAGTTTAATTTTGCATTAAGAAAGATGGAGGGCGTCTGTAGTCTTAGGATGTGCATAGCAAGTAGTTTTTGTTCATATGCAGAATGCGTTTTCAGAAACTTACTGTGTTTGCAGAAGCAAACTGTTTGAGATGGAATCTCACTGCACTAGCGGGTCTAAAGCGTAAGGCCAACAGTGGTAGGGCCAACAGTGCAATCATTAGTTTCCCAAGCTTTGTTTCTCTGATGTATTATTACAGGAACAATTAAAAACCTGTAAGTAAAACTAAGCAAAGAGGACAGCTCTTTTGCTTATTTTATACATTCGTTGATTCTTGAACCTGCTTTTGCTTTTGTATAGCATCTTCAGCAAAAAAAATCTTTTTAAAGCAAAAATCAAGCTATCCTTCTGCAAGGCTGCCAATTTTTTTTCTTGATTTAGGAGTCATGGTAACGTTTGTAAGGGAGCCAAGGTGCTGTTGCAAGTAGAACTACAAAATTCATTTTTCATAATTATGCACCATAATCTTCAAGTTCTATAGTTAGATTTCTAAACTACAAACCAGTTTGTATTAGCTTGACTATAATTGATAATTTAAAATATTGATCACGCAGTGTGTTTTGTTAGGTTATTTCATTGCCCATCTAGTTGCTCGACTTCCTTGCAGTCTGCATCATTCCCAGTCTGCCAGTCCTGCTTTTAAAGCACAGTAGGTTGGGTTTGCCTGTCCAGGCAGAACTTATGGCAACCTGTTATTCCTATTTGCTTGGATTATGCGAACACAGTATTAGGAGGATAACATTTCAAATATCTGATGTGCCAGTCTTCCAAAATCGTAAGCATGGAAATGAAAGCGTAATCTAAAGTATGTAGTTTCTTACATGGACTGAAATCACAGGAAAAAGTAAAAAACAAGATATTGCAGCTGTCCTATTCAAAACATGGTAAATAACGACAGTCTTCAGTTTCATTTCTGCCTTGCAGCTTTAATCCAGTTATGTGTGTAATCTTCTGAAAGTCACTCTCTCTCTCCCCTCCACCCCCTGAGATGTGAGAAGTTGTATTTAGAGCATTTTGACTCAGAGAGAAGATATTTATAGTTCTTGGGTTTGCTGATGAAATTGCATAATTTAAGGAAGGGTCATGCTCCTCACCTGATAGTCATCTGTAAATAGGTTGTGATGGCTGCGCGTAGCGTGACAAAACTCCAGACTGGACCAAGGACTGCCCAGAGGTTCCTCAGGAATTTGGGATTAACAGCGATGCGTTAGCTCCGTGTTGGGAGAACCGGTTGTCTTGCTGTTACCATTGAGTAAACACTGTACACGGCTGGGCAGATGTGGGAAGGAAAAGGCAGGCAGCAGTGAGCGTATTATCAAAACAGTGGGGCTTGGTGTTTGTCTTATTAAAATAGGACATTTAAACCCCTGGCAATAACGAACTAGCTGGGAGAGCCTGTGCTAGAAATGCCCTCTTAGAGGATGGTCGTTTGGGTCTTTCTTTATAGGATGCCAGTCTGCTGCCATCCCTCACCGACATCTTCTTGCCCCGGTTGAGGAAGTGTCTCTAGTTGTTAAAATAGCGCATCAACGTGTGTTGTAAAAATTTGCCTGATTAGCAGATAATTACTGCACTGAAGTGAGTGTTTATGTGCTTGGGGCTGGTTCCTTTGTAGGAGGAGGAAGGCACAGTGCAAATGATGTACAGAACTACACTTCAGGTCTCCTCTTCAATCTGCCAAAGCTTTTTCATAGGGCATTTTCTGCTATTCTTTCCTATTGCTGTTCATTAGCTTGGTTTGGGGTTTCTGGAACCCTAGATTCGAAGGGAGGGAGGAACAAGCTGGGTTAGTACTAAAAAGGCAGTGTGTCTATCCAGATTCTATTGCTGCAGTTATAAATGCTCCTGTGTTCACAGAGAATAAGGGTGGTATATCCTGTCATGATTCCAACTCTAAAATGTTGCTTGTTTGAGGAATATAAGCAGCCCTATTTTTATCTTGTTTAGAAATTGAAAAAATTCAGAAGGGTGAAACAACAAAGAAGGACGAGGAAGAGAACTACCTGGATTTGTTTTCCCACAAGAATATGAAACTGAAAGAACGAGTTCTGATACCTGTCAAACAGTACCCCAAGGTGAGGGCCAGAAACCAGCTTACCAAATCTCTGATTTGCTCCTTATTTTTTAAGGGTTTTTATGGTGGACTGTCAGTGATAGTAGCTGTGAAAGTGAAGTGTCATGGGGAGTTCTGCCAGTGTTCCACTATCGCTGTGGAATTTTTCCTGTGTGAGCTTGCAAGATCTTATTTCTAATATTTTGCATTTCTAGGATGTCTTGGGATAAAGCTTAATGGTGATGCATCATCATTTTGATCTTTCCTTGCTGGAACAGGCTTTCATCTGTGGATTGTTTTACATGTAAAAAGACCGGAGAACAGAAATTAGAATGAAGTTTTTTACATACATTAATTTATCTTGATTTTTTTCTTTTTCTGGTGGAGTATATTTTTTCATGCAAAGAATGTTCTGAAACTTAAATTTTGCTGTGTAAAGTTTGGTCTGAATTTTTCTGAGGTGAAAAAGACCTGGCTAAACTTTCTATCAGCCAGCATTGCATTAAGAGCAGCTTTTGGTAAGGCCACATTTTAGCTTTGAAGCTAACATAGCTTTTTCCTTGTTTTTCTTTACAGTTCAACTTTGTTGGAAAAATTTTGGGGCCTCAAGGCAACACCATCAAGAGACTTCAGGAAGAAACCGGTGCTAAGATATCTGTGCTTGGGAAGGGTTCAATGCGAGATAAAGCAAAGGTAAGGGCAGCACCCTTTAAAACGTGCATATATATTAATGCTTTTCACATTGCCGTGAGAAGTAGAGATTCTTAAAGCATTCTGCAGAAGATGAAACCTTTAAAATGTAAAAGCGAAGGCAGTAGGAAGTCACCACCCCTAAGTTGTCCTGGTGTGTCAGGAGTGATGTTGTTTGGGCTAGAAGTGATAACTGTTCTTTGTTAGCATGGCTTACAGAGGCCAGTCCTTTTTGGCAGCCAGTGCCATGTGTAAGGTGAGCTACAAGTTTTTAAAGTAAAAAATAATTCAAACTGGTGAAAGGTCATTTGCTAAAGTAATGTTTCCCCTCTAGAAACAAGCAGTTCCCTTTCCCAGTTGTCCCTTCTGAAATCCTGAGATTGCCATGGTTCGCTGAAGATGTCAAAGCAATATGTTCCCAGTAATCTTTAGTGAATCATGAAGTGCCAGGAGGTTTTTGAGCAGAAGAAATGGATTTTTTTTCCCTGCTTGTTCCTAAAACTGAGCTAACAAACAGTCAACAGAGCTGTAACTTAATTTAGCTTTTACTTTAGCAGCATCAGAAGCTTTTAAATTTTTCATTTATTTCTACCTTCTTAAAGTAAGATGAATGAATGCAAGTATCTAAGAGCAGAGCTGAAGAGGAGGATGCTTGTTTGAGGCATTAGACATTACTTTTTTGCTGTAAAGCAGTGCCCTGGGCAAGAAGGTGGTATAGAAGAGGAGAACATTATTTGTGTGTGCTTAATCTCATGGAAAGGGTGCCTGACATCAAGGCACTAATGAAAGTATCTCAATCATCCAACAAGGCAGATATGAAAAGCTGCGAGATGGAGATTTGCAGGGTTTTTATAAAACTGCATACTTATGTGCTTAGCCTGTTGCTATGCTCAGTGCCCAGTCATTGCCAAAAAAACTCTTAGAAGACATTTTCTGCTAGTTTTTTAGGAAACCTTTAAAACTAAAAACAGCTTCTCCGTCTTACTCAGTTTTAGGACTCTCATCTGCTTTGTTTCAGGAGGAGGAACTGCGTAAAGGTGGGGATCCTAAATATGCTCATCTAAATATGGATTTGCATGTCTTCATTGAAGTTTTTGGACCCCCATGTGAAGCTTACGCTCTAATGGCTCATGCCATGGAGGAAGTCAAGAAGTTCCTCGTTCCAGTATGTAAAATGCTGCTCTTTTCTCGTTGAGGGAGGGAGGTGGGTTATGAATCTGGCTGCAAGCTGGGGTGAGATTTGCACAGCGCAAGGCTCGTGTTTCAGAAAGGATGTAGCTCAGGAAGGCTGCAGCAGCGAGCGTGGCAGCTTAAAGTGATCCCAACAATCTTGCTTGAAGGCGCTTATTAACCCTGTGCCAATAATTTGGGATTTTTCAAGGTAAAACTCTCATTGTATAGAGCACTTAAGGAGCAGGTGTTTCTTCCCCGTTGCTGGCCACAGACACTGAGGCAGGTGGGTAGCATGTCTAGCTCCCTGTCACACTTCTAGCAGGAGAATATTTTTAGCTGTGCCTGGCATGGAAGATGACTTCTTGATTGCTTCCTCTCAGTTGGAATTGCTGCATGGAATTGCTAGGGAATTTTATTGGTCAGATCAGAAACTGGAACTGTGCAGAGAGAGCTCAGAGGAAGGGGAGGACGAGTGCCCAGGCCTCACTACCAATGCTCAGTGCTGCACTGAATTTCTGGGGCACATCTGTTAAATCAGTATTTTTGCTGCTTTAGACATGTATGATGTGAAGCAGCTTTGGGGCACTTATGGAGATGGCATTACTTACCTATCTGGGGACGTGTTTTACCGTCAAGCTTGCAACATCTTTACCAGTAAATGTGCAGTAGCTCTAGAATATCGTGTCTTACAAACTGCAGAGTAGGAGTGTTACTAAAATGATAGTGTAGCTCGCTAACTTGGGGAAAAAAGAACGAAATGGGGAGGATGAAATGCTTCTAGCGAGCTCAGCCTGTAGTTCTCTGGTCCCAGAAGCAGCTGGTACAGGGGTGGATATATCCGAGCACCGCAGCCCTTTGAGCTCAGCTGCCCCTAGCGAGCTCGGAGGCTCTGCCTGGAATGTGAGGGGCATCTGGGAGCCGAAAGCAGTCGGTAGCGGGGAGGTGGGAAAAGCCTATGGAGCCGGGATGATTTGTGCCAGTCTGCAGTGCTGGGTTTGTGCAGTGCCTTGGGAGGCAAGGGGTCATCTTCGAGGAGCCGCCGGGATGTGCGGAACCTCGGCACGCCAAGGCGAGCGTGCAACTTGCTATTTAAAGCCTCCTTATCCATCGCTGCCTTCAAACAAAGTGTCAAACTCGCGAAAATCGGCAGGGAAGGCGCCGCGGAAGCCAGCAGTGCCGCGAAGACGCGTCTGCTCCGAGCGCGGGCGCTTTGCGGAGTTGCCATAGCAGCGCCAAGATCCCCCGCGACGAGAGCGCGCGTGCCCGGAGGGAAGGGCTGGGGTGCAGCGACTTCTGCGGGGTTACCGGGGATTTGTGCTAATTCCTCAAGCTACATCCCCTGGGGGAATAAAAATGCACGGAGCAGAAACATGCTGCGCTCTTCAGAATGTGAAAAGGCCGCCCGGATTTGCAAATTGGTATTTACTCTCCATCCGGCTGCCTTCTGTCCTGTCCCTCGGCGAGCGCAGCGGTGTCGGTGCCGCTGCACCGGCTCGCTGCCGGCCAGGTGCCCTTGCAGGGGAGCCCCAGGTGCTCGGGGTGGGATGTCTCACCCGACTTGGCCTCTGAACTCACCAGCTTTAGCTGATCAATCCTGCTGACATCGCTGGACACCAGGCATCAGATGCTGCAGTGTCCCTGGGAGCGAGATCTCAGCAAAATCAGTAGATTTAGGGCTGTTGGGTAGTTTTTATTGCGGCGCGATAGCCTTGGAGCTCTTGGAGCGCAGCCTGGCTAGCTGTTTGGAGCTGACTCCTTTTCCCTTCCAGGATATGATGGACGATATCTGTCAGGAGCAATTCTTGGAGCTCTCCTATCTGAACGGCGTGCCGGAGCCAAGCCGCGGGCGAGGAGTCCCTGTGCGGGGAAGGGGAGCAGCTCCGCCGCCGCCTCCACCCGTTCCCAGGTATCTTTCCCCAAAACACAGACCTGGAAACGCCGCATCCTGCTCGGAGTTGCACCGAGAGGGGAGGTTAAGCTACTCGTTCTTGCACGTCAGCTGTTGGCCTTGAACGCTGGCTTTTGGCCAGGGCTTTTTGGCCGCTGTGTTGAAGGGCTTGCTTTTAGCAAATGGGCATCAACTGGTTTTTATGTTCTGTGATTCGGCGATGTAACTCAGCTTAATGAAAGTCTGTGTTCTTGGCATCAGAAATTAGGAGCTTTATTAAGTAACCTTGCAAATATTGGAAGAATGGATAGATGGTGAAATAGAAGCTTGGCCTGTGAAATCACATGCAGGGTTTGTTTCAGTAGCCTTCAGCAGAATAAGCGTTTTCAATTTAAAATGACCTTTATTTGAAAGTCATAGGACGCCGTTATTCTGTCATTGTTGTCAAGACTTTGGGCTAAATTGGTGGTAAATCTGTTCCTGTAGTTCTTGCTTCACACATAGTTCATGGAGGGAGAACTCTTGAATGTTTAAGGGCTCCCTGTTTATCTTTACTCTTTGCAGATCTACCTGCCCTTGCTAATTAGCGATAGAAAGTTGTTTAAAACGAACTCGGAACCAATTTGGCCGCAGTTCTGCAGTGCCAGGAGCTGGTGGCAGGCTCCACTGATTAGCTTCATCTCTCCATCTGTACATGTAATGCAGCAGGATGCAAGATGAGCTTTCTCAGATCCTACCATGCCGCACTATTAACAATCCGTGGCCTTTCCTTGATGAGGAAATCGTGGCTTGGTCTGTGCTAGCTGCACTTAGCGAGTAGTTACCGAGTCTCG
>NW_010583326.1:58476-69786 GCF_000705375.1 Tinamus guttatus
TACCGCTCCCTCCTCCTCCGGCACCGGAAACCTACGACGAATACGTAAGAAACTCTTGGCCTCCTCTTTTTTTTTCTTTCTTTCCAGTCGTGTATTAGATATGCAGCATTATTGAAATCAGGGCTAACAGCAGGGAGATTCCACGGGAGGAGCGGCCGTCGACGGAAACACTGGCTGGGTGACCTCAGCTGCCCGTTTAGTTGTCAAAGGAGGAAACTGCTCCTGTCGTAAACGCGCGGTAAGGGGTTGTTGTGGTAAAGCCAGCACATGCCCAAGATTGCACACTGGCAGTATTCATGCATTAATGAAAAAAATGCATCAATGAACTTCTACAAGAGAATCTTTTGAGCAAGGAGCATCAAAGGCTTCTTACTGCCCCTAAAATCCTTAAATATGTGAATAAATATAATGATATTTCAAGTCATATAACCAAGCACCCCCTTCCAAACAAACTTATCACGTATTTGATTTTTTGTTGTTGTTGTTAATCTGTAAATTTCTGTGTTGAACAACACAGTTAAAAGCCTCTTGACATGTGGATTTGTAATTTAAGCAAACTGCGAGTTTAGTCATGTTACTGACTATAAAATGTGCTGTATTACACTATATGCACTATATGTGCTACACATTAATGTAGTTCATTCCTTCAGAGCCACAGGATAAAGCAGCTTTTAGCTGCCTATCTCTGGGGATGGAGCCTGCTCTGAAGCAGACAAGGACTCACAGGCTCCTCTGGAAACTGCTGCAGCCCAAATTCAGTTTTGCCACTGCCTTTGGTGAGGACTTAACCTTTGGCCCATCCATTAACGCAGTTTGCAATCATCTGTTTCAGGGCTATGATGACGCATATGCAGACCAGAGCTATGAGGGGTATGAAGGTTACTACAGCCAGGGCCAAGGGTAAGCTCATTTATCTCCCATCTGTTACTGAGAAAGCTGTGCATGGCTTTTTCTTTCTTTTTAAGTGAAAAAAATTATTTCTGAGTTTGAGCTACGAGGAAGGTGCCTGTTCTGCTGGAAACTAGTGCCTGGCATTTAGCCTTGGGTGTGTTCCTTGTTCTGGACAATTCTGTAACAGCAGCCACCAGCCCCACACAGCTGTGAACACACACTGGACTGGGAACTGCTGGGCAGCTTTGCCTTGCAAGGGTTTGTGCCATTTATGTTAGTTTAGGAATATTATTTCAGCACTGTATAACCAGCATAATTATTCTTCCAGGGACACAGAATACTATGATTATGGACACGGGGAGGCACAGGAAACCTATGAAGCTTATGGTATGTCTGGGAATACTGTTGTCTTGACAGGGAAGGGGCTGTGCAAAGTTGAGACCTGTTTGTAGCTGTTTTTCAGTGCCACTCCACACTCCAGCAAAAACTACTGATACCCAGCAGATTCAGTAATATTTTTCATGGCAGAATATTTAGACCCTGCAGATTTACCGAGATCTCAACAACCCAAAAGAATCTGTTGTTTTTAGAATCTTACTATCCTGATGGTCACAAAGGTGACCTTTTTAAAACTGCAGTGTTTATCTATAGAAATATCTTTTAATTTTCTTGGAGCTTTCGATATTTTAAGAGCTGTGGGTTTCCACCCACAACCCCACTCTTGCTGCAGTCTGATTTTCATGGATTGTGTTTTGTTGAGCTGGATGAGTACACACTTCCATCTGCTTCTGTATCCTCAAAGCCCCTCCGGTTGACACTGACTCTGCGCTAAATATTCACCTGAAAAAAAGGATTTAAATGTGGCATTAAGGCCTCCTTTTAACAATGTAGGACATTGGTGGTCAAAATGATTTGCATGTAGCCTATGAAGATTGGCTCATTTAACTTAAGACTAGCAGCTTAGGCTAGACTGAGGAGTGTGGGAAACTGATTTAACCAAATCTGTGTCATCAGTAACTGTTGAAAACAGCAGGCCTTATATTTGAGGTGCCTGTAAAAAAAAAAATCATTGGACAACTTCATTGTTTTGCTGCTTTGTGCCATGGAAAGGGGCTGCACCCCTGCCTTGAGCAGAGCAGCGGCTGCCTGGAGGGCCAGTGAATTCCCAGAGGGATGACCATGACCAACGGGAAGGGCCTTTGGGATTCTCGGAAGCGAAGGGCATCCCCTTGCCATCCCAGTAGCAGGACAGGCAAATTGTCACTGTTGTAGTGGCTGCTGCTCTGAGTGAGCAGAAAATGAGGATTTCCTCCAGGTGTTCTGCACTCAGTGCTCGTTGGTTCAAATTCGCCTGGTCAGGGAGGCTTTTTCAATCTAAGATGAGTTCAGTAGTCAACTGCTGTCAGTAGTGCTGGATATTTGCTGGATATTTTTCTTCCCTCTGTCTGGAATAGCTGTTAAATGGTTTGTTTTGTTGCTTATGTTAGTCACGCCCCACAAAAGAGGCTTTTGTGCCTCCTATCTGGAAGGAGAGCAGTGTTGTTGCCTGTGATATGAAGGCCAAAGTGCTCATTGTACCCTTGGCATGAAGTCGCCACAGCTAATCTGTTTATTCACAGTAATTTCCTTTGGTCTTTGCTTTCATTAAAAACAAAATTAGCAAAATAAATTAAGTCAGGATGGAGGCAGCTCTGAGAAAATCAGACTGTGTTCCATGGTGGTCGGGAGCAGTGTATTGGGTTGTCTTCAGGGAGTTGGATAGTTATTCCGTAAACTGATGACCATGGAGGGAATGACCGACCTGCACTTAGGAATATTCCAAAGACAAGCCTTAATGAAAGCTGAGCTTGGGTGTATGGAGTTAGACCTAGCTCAGGAGCGATGGCATTGGGGATTACTTGCTCCAGGAGTTGTTCTGCAGCAGGATTCTGGCTGTCCTGACAACAGCATGTGAACACCCGAGCAGTGCCTACAGGTTCTGGCTGCTCTCCAAGGTAAGGCAATGCTATGGGCTCTCCTGCTGTAGATTTTTTTTGGTAGAAAGCAGAGCAATGTCTGAAAGTTCAGCGAGAAGCTCTGCCATGCTAGAACAGCACTAGCAACTTCGTCATTCTGGCAGTCTTTTCCACTGAGGCTTCGTGCTTGGCATTTTGGAAGGAGAGAAGCGCTACCTGTAGCGATCTCCTCCGCACAGTGAGACCTCCAGAGCTGTGAAATGCTGCGGGTCGGAGCGGGCCGGGACCGTGACGCTCGCAGCGGCCGGCTGCCAACGCTGCTCTGTGAATTGGCTTCAGCTGCAATGAAATTAATTACTCGTAAAAGGCACCGGATTTGTCCAAGCCTGAGCTTAGCAGGGGTGTCGGAGCTTCCAGGGGATTGCTGTGCAAGGCACCTTTTTTGATACTTGGGAAGAGGTGAGCTTGAGTATAGAGGGTTTTGTGGAGCTTAACGTCAGGGGTTTTGTAGATGCATTTTAGCGTCCGACTGCTTTGAAGCAGGACCACACAAAACCTTGCAAACCAGAGGAATCTCCAGTGCTGTAAGTTGATTCCAGCGTTGGAGCCAGTGCCTGGCACCAAGTGCTGCTCCCTCCTGTGCATCCCAGCATCCCAGAAAGTGCTCTGCCCACTGATACCTTCTCCTTGCTCTCTTTTCCACAGGCCAAGATGACTGGAATGGGACAAGGCCCTCCCTGAAGGCCCCGCCAGCTAGGCCAGTGAAGGGGGCCTACAGAGAGCACCCATACGGACGTTATTAAACACAAACATGAGGGAAAAATAGCAGTTTTGAGCAAACAGTTGTTACTGATTCTTGTATCTCCCAGGATTCCTGTTGCTTTACCCACACCAGACAAGTAATTGTCTAACTGTTTTTCTTCGTGGCCCTTTTTCTCCCACTCCATCCTCACCCTGCATTCTGGCTTCTGTACGTAGTATTTTAAAATGAGTTAAATAGATCTAGAGGACCGACTTTAATTTCTTTTTTTTAAGTGTGTAGATTGCTTTTCTTTCTTTGTTGTTTAGGTAAACCAACTGTACCTTTTTTAATAAGAAAAAGCTGAGTTAAAATGTTAGTTTCAAAAGTGACATGCTTGCTTAACAGTTATGAAATTAAGGTTTTGTTAACCTTCTAAGTTTGGTTTTAAGCAACCCATAAAAGTTGTAGTTGCAGAATCCCAAAGTAGGCTACATTTCAAAATTCAGGGCTGTTTTTAAGAATTTAAAATCATAATGTAACGGTAGTGGCTGCCACCGTTTAAAAGTAACCACAGATATCAGACTTTCCTTAAAAGCAGATTGTGGATGAATCTTAAGTTTAAATTTTAATACAAAGGATCCTTGAGCAAATTAAATAGCATTTTTTAAAGATAATTGACTTAAAAGAAAAAAATTAGGTTTGTAAAATTGGCTTTTCTTATGTGGGTTTTGAAATCTAGCCCCGAACATGCAGTGTTGAGAGATGCTTGGGAAGCAGCTTTTCCAATGTGAAGGGGTTCTTAGCTTGGTTCTATATGAAGAACTTTTAAGAAAAGAGTTAATTAAAGCATGGCTTTAATTGCCCAGTGTTTGATATTAGAAACCAGAGTATTAAGTGAGTAGGTCGGAACTCTGTAAAATTAGAGTCTTCTCATTTTTGTAGTGTCTGGGGCAGATAATACAGTGCAATTTTAAAACTGACACAAATTGTCAATATTAGCAATCCCGTTGACTTGTTCAAGTGTATCTCAACACTAGCTTTACATAAAAAGGGACACTGCAGCTGAAAAAAATGAGGAAAAATTTCACTTTGTACATAGGTTAAAGTCCTAATTGGATTTGTACACTGTCCTCCCACTCTGTTCTTGAAGATTAAATGCTACATGTGTAAGTCTGCCTAAATAGGTAGCTAAAACTTGTCAAAATGTCTGCCGCAGTTTGTCAATAAAGTTTAGTCCTTTTTTAATCAAAGTAAATGTGATGAATTGTCATTTTTTTTGTTGAGCAATAAAATAGCTATTCTTATTTTTTTCAAATAAATTTAAATTAATGCTAAAGCTAATTGTCTTTTTAAAATACAAAGACATTCTAAAAATGGTGTTTTTTGTAAGAATTGCAAAAAGTTGATGAAGCTCATTGAATGAGCTTAGTTTTTTAAAAAAATTGTTTTTCACCCCCTGAAAGTTGATGGCAGTTTGATCCTGGGCTAATGCAGAAATCTGACTTTCTCCACTGGAAAGGGAGTGTTCATGGTTCTTAACTGAATTAATGATTCGGATTTCAGATGGCTTCCCAGGGTATTCCAGGCTGCAGGCTCCAGGCTGAGTCTGAAATGGCTGATTTAAAAGTAAATGACAAAATGAATGCTGAGAAAAATTGAAAGGAGGAAACTGAAACTTGCTCTATTTCATATAAAACCCCAAAGCCGCTTGGCCCCTTTGGCTAAGACGATGCCCTTCCTACCTTAAGGGTAGCCTTAAACTTGGAAAGGCACTTACAGATGTGGCCCTATTTGGGAAGGGTGCTGCAGTTGTTCCTAAATCCTTCTGAAAATGTGTGTATGTGTATATATATATATAGCCAGCAGGCTAAAAGCAATAAGATCAAGTGGTACACGAGATACAACTTTAGAGATTTATTTTACACTTGCAAATGGGTGGGATCTTCCAGGGACTTGGCCAATGGGATTCATCGGGTGACCCGAGCATCACCACGAGTCACTCCTCGCCAGCTGGGCATCTTCTGCACAGATATTTTCCCCTCCTCTCAACATCCTTAATAAACTTTGGTGTACATCAGCCACACTTGTTGTTGGGAGCTCATCGCTTGATGAAAAGATCACCCTATGCCCCCCTTTTAAAGGAAAATTATCGCAGGAGAATCAGGATGTGTAAAGCTAACATGCATCGCAAAAACCAAAAGGTAACATAAATGTCTGATTTTAATAGCACATTTCTCTTTTACATAAACTGTGACAGCAACTTGCATAAACTTTATTGAAGCCATTCTTCAAATGTTAATTTTAATGTAGAAAGATTGCAAAAAATGTTTAAAATAGACATTTAAAAAAAAACATGCTTCTGCATAAATTAGCAATAACTTTAATAATGTGCCCTTTGAAAATGCACTGTAATGTAATGTGGGCAAAAAGGAATCTGCAAGCTTAAATATCAAAAGATGTAAAATGACAACGAATATAGATAGTCCTGCTACTGCCAAAAAAAACTCTGCTCAGTTATTTAAAAATGTAAAATGATGGCCCTTTTTAGACCCCGGTATTGATATTTACTGTGACCTGTCCCAAGCTCAGCTTAGTTGCATGTTTTTCCTTCCTGTGTAATTGCATGCAGGAATCTTTTCTTTGGGCCGGTGCTTGCGTTTGGGGCACTCACAAGTGTCTTCAATTTGCAGGGACGGGGAGCACGTCGCGATGAGGCGCTGGGGCGAAGAGGAGCAGGGGCCACACGGAGTGGGTGAGTCCTGGGTTCGTCCCCGCGTCCCGCTGCGGGGACGTGGGGGCGTCCGTGGGAGCTGCTGAGCGAAGCCACTCGCTCTATCCGCAAATAAATAACTCCTGGGAAAGGGCAGCTCCGTGCCTGACGGGCTCATAGAGGCCGTATTATGGAGGAGGCCTCAATATGCACCTGCTTGGAGCTCTCCCAGTGAAATCCCATGGAGTAGGTGTTTAAATGGGTTTGAGCAGAGGGAACGGTGCTTCAGGGCATCTTTTGGAACTGGTGCCAAGATGCTGGGTGCACAAGTGCTCTGCACCGAGGTGGCACTGAAGTGGTCCATGCTCTAGGAGCAGAGCAGCCGAAGGGGGAGAGCGTTAGGAACTCCTTAGCCATTAAAACCCTATGGATTTTAATGCGGATTGCAGACCAAGCTCTGCCCAACCAGGCCGTGCTCGTGCACAGCTCCCGCAGCACCGTGAGCATCCGCGCGCCCCGAAACACAACCCGGCTGCTCTTGAGAACCCTGCGGGGCTGCAAACCTGGCGCCCGCAAGCGGGGCCGGAAGGGTGTGTATGTGTATATATATATATATATATATATTATATTAGTTCAGAGAAAACTGCTACTTAGAGAAACAGGAAAATGGTTTGTATTTCCCAAATGCAAAATAAATCTGGCATTCTAGGGGGAGAGAATTAAACTGCTCGGGGGTGAAAAATAGAATATTAGGAGCCAAACTGCTTGTGGCAGTGCATGAAGGAGGGGAATACTTTAAAACAAAAAGTTGTATTTGTAGATTGTTATTAAAGTGTAAATAACTGAATTTTCAACAATGGTTTGGAGTCAGCTTTCAGGGCATAATGTCTTGCTTGATGAAAAGATCACCCTATGCCCCCCTTTTAAAGGAAAATTATCGCAGGAGAATCAGGATGTGTAAAGCTAACATGCATCGCAAAAACCAAAAGGTAACATAAATGTCTGATTTTAATAGCACATTTCTCTTTTACATAAACTGTGACAGCAACTTGCATAAACTTTATTGAAGCCATTCTTCAAATGTTAATTTTAATGTAGAAAGATTGCAAAAAATGTTTAAAATAGACATTTAAAAAAAAACATGCTTCTGCATAAATTAGCAATAACTTTAATAATGTGCCCTTTGAAAATGCACTGTAATGTAATGTGGGCAAAAAGGAATCTGCAAGCTTAAATATCAAAAGATGTAAAATGACAACGAATATAGATAGTCCTGCTACTGCCAAAAAAAACTCTGCTCAGTTATTTAAAAATGTAAAATGATGGCCCTTTTTAGACCCCGGTATTGATATTTACTGTGACCTGTCCCAAGCTCAGCTTAGTTGCATGTTTTTCCTTCCTGTGTAATTGCATGCAGGAATCTTTTCTTTGGGCCGGTGCTTGCGTTTGGGGCACTCACAAGTGTCTTCAATTTGCAGGGACGGGGAGCACGTCGCGATGAGGCGCTGGGGCGAAGAGGAGCAGGGGCCACACGGAGTGGGTGAGTCCTGGGTTCGTCCCCGCGTCCCGCTGCGGGGACGTGGGGGCGTCCGTGGGAGCTGCTGAGCGAAGCCACTCGCTCTATCCGCAAATAAATAACTCCTGGGAAAGGGCAGCTCCGTGCCTGACGGGCTCATAGAGGCCGTATTATGGAGGAGGCCTCAATATGCACCTGCTTGGAGCTCTCCCAGTGAAATCCCATGGAGTAGGTGTTTAAATGGGTTTGAGCAGAGGGAACGGTGCTTCAGGGCATCTTTTGGAACTGGTGCCAAGATGCTGGATGCACAAGTGCTCTGCACCGAGGTGGCACTGAAGTGGTCCATGCTCTAGGAGCAGAGCAGCCGAAGGGGGAGAGCGTTAGGAACTCCTTAGCCATTAAAACCCTATGGATTTTAATGCGGGTTGCAGACCAAGCTCTGCCCAACCAGGCCGTGCTCGTGCACAGCTCCCGCAGCACCGTGAGCATCCGCGCGCCCCGAAACACAACCCGGCTGCTCTTGAGAACCCTGCGGGGCTGCAAACCTGGCGCCCGCAAGCGGGGCCGGACCGAGAGCACCTTTGGGTGCCGCTGCGCCCGTGGTGACACCCCTGGTGACACCCGTGGTGACACCCGTGGTGACGGGGCTCCCTCTGGCGGTCACCGTGGCTCACTTGCTCTCCGGTAAATGCCAAAGCGAGCAGGGCCCTGGTTTGGGAAATCAAGGCATCCATGGGACAACCCCCTGGCACAGCAGGGATGTCCCCCCTGGCCCAAAAGCAGCAGCCGTGAGCGTTCCCTTTGGGGACAGCTAAACCTCAAACCTTGAGATCACTGAAGGCAGGAGCTCCATAAAAGAACAAGGAATAAACCCCTGTGTTACTGACAAAATATAATGGCTTCAAAATATGCGCGTGACAAGCCCTGGGCATAGCACCTAGAAGGTCTTATTTTATTTGGAACTGAAAAGCTTGCCTCTTAAGGGCAAGGAACAAGAAAGTGGTGGTGTGTGGAAATGCTGCAACGGAGTGAAAGTGCCGTCAATTCTCTGGCTTTAGGATTAGATTAGTAGTTTTATGCTAGAGAAAATTACAGTGTGTCTGGATTTCTGTGGTTGGTTTTTGCAATGCATCTTCATTTGCAATGTAATTAGAACATCAGTTTGTGACATTGTACCAATCTCTCCCCCTTTTTTTTTATTCTTAACAGGCACAACTTTTATATTGAGTGGAAAAGATTTGATAGAGATCATCTATTATGATGCAGCTTTTTACCGGTAGAAGTGGATCTTGTGGCACTGCCTTTGGAGTAATACAACTTTCCTGTGCGTTGCTTTTGATTCTTGTTTATGTGAAAGATTTTAATGTTATGGAGGAATCTAAGTCTTAATATATTACAAATAACTGTATATGCTGAAAATATTTTGGAAATTTGTCCTGCAGCAAACCTTGTCCTCCCTCTCATAGTGTTGCTATGCTCAGATTCCAGGTTAGAGCATGCACAAGCTAATCTGAGATCCCAAAGAGCCACCAACATCGTGTGTCTCAGATATGCTCTAATTTGCCAGACATTCCAGGGGTGATACAGGACTCACTAAAATCTGTGAGGAATAGGAATTCCGTGGAGCACTGAAGTCAGAGTCACCTAAATAGCTTCCCCTTTTATCCTGACACGGGGCCACTGGCTGCAATATGCTGCTGGCAAACCAGTGCCACAGTGATCCTTAATCTCCAGATTTCCCAAATAACATATCCCCATCTTACTATTTTCAGGATTTGGGTAAAGGCAGCAAGCAGGATGAAAGCCCTGTTATACTTGGTATTGTACAGCATGATAGTGGTAGTCACGGCCTTGTCCAGGGATGTTGCACTTACAAGGATGTTTTTATTTCTAACTTAATTCCTTAGCCTTACTGACAAGCCCAGTGTTTTACCCCAATATGGGCCTCTAAAGCAGGTGCTGCTAAGGCAAGTGGGAGGCTGGGAGGAACAAGGATGTGCAGGGATTTTTAAGGGTAAGACAGGGCTTTTGGGGACATTCTTTCGTCGATAAACCCATAACATCTTGGGTGGCCACGCAGCCTGCTTGTAAGCTTTGAGGGGGAGGAAATTCTGCAGGCCAGTCATCCCCCATGGGAAATTCCACCCCAAATGTAGATATTGCTCCTTTTTTCTATGCAGGAAGCTGAGTTCCTGTGAGCAGAAGCATTTGCTGCTCAGCTGAGCCTTCCGCTGCTACCATATGTGTGATAGAAATGTCTGTTTCTGGCCTCTTTTTGCACCTGTTTGCAAGGTGGGATGGATCTCCCGGGAGCTGATTTCAGCTAAGATAAAGTACCACAGTTAAGACGCCTTTCAATTAAGGGTGGATGGAGACTAGGAAGCTGCCGGCTTTGAGAGGACACTGGAGTCTCCTTCATCTGCTTGAAAAGCAGGAGAGAAGGAGGGTGTTTGAGACCAAAAGCCTCAAAAGCTGCTCCCTTTGCTGTGTGTGTTGCTGCCAAGCAAAGCTCAGGTTTTAGCACAGCATCGGCAGGTTCCACTTGTTACCCTTATAGTTCTACGTGGAAAATTGAATTAAAGCCAGCGGTGTCTGGATGCTCCTGGGTTTGATGGTTCTGCACAATGAAGGTTTCAAAACCAATGAGAAATGAAGGATTGGTCCCGTGCAAGCTCATTAATTTTCAAAATGGCTTTGCCTCTAGCCCAGGCAGGGGTGGCTCACAGGATTATATAATATTCCATCTGTACAAGAGCATCAGACACCCACGAGCTAAGGAATTCAATGAAAAATGCTGCAAGCCCTTGGTAAAGATGGTGAAAATTGATCAAGGTGAATCACGGTTTTAAAATAACTTGTATAGGAAGCTGGCAAGCTATTGCATGGCTGGTATTTAGCAGTATGTGTTCAACAGATGTTTTAAATGATTAGTCATTCCTTATAATAATAAAGGCCTAACATTGAATTTCTTTGTTGAGGTTTTCTGTTCCTCTTCCTGCCGCAGAGCTGCTGTTTATCCAAGGCTGTAACTCTTGGGATCTCTGTGCAAAGGGTGAGGGAAGGGAGGGTGTGGAAAGGGGAGAATATTCTCTGTTAAACCAGAGCTGATGGTTGCGGTGTCTTTGAAAACGTTCAAAGGAGGCATCAAAACACTGGGAGTGCAGAAGGGTCTGATAGAAGCTTCTCAAAGTCAGATGAAATAAAAAGTTGAAAAAAAGAGAGATCTTAGAAGGAAATCTAAGAGGTTAAGGACTGAGAGAGATGGGTTAGGTGAGGGGACGGCCCTCAAAGTCACGGCAGACCTGAACTTGGCCCGTTTTGCAGCGACTCCAGGTAAAGGCCGTGCACGTAGCCCGCCCCGCTTCTAAACATGCGGAGTTTGCGTAAATGCCTGAAATCTTTCATGTTTTCATAGGAAATTTCTTGCTCCTGGGGGAGAGAGGCAGGAGCTGCAGCCAGAGCCGGGGCTGCGGGAGCTCCGGGTGGGGGGCGCGTG
>NW_010583328.1:0-33458 GCF_000705375.1 Tinamus guttatus
TGTCTCATCAGGGGTCATTTTTAATGTATTTTCCTTCTCCTTCAGCTGAGTGAACTATAGGTGCCCCATTCACTGACATCCTTGGTGTCCCTAGTGTGACATGTGACGTATATCTGGGGGCAACATTTATAATAGCTTTTTTCAGTTCCCATTAACAGCTGGCTTTGGTTGAGCCTAATTTTATTCACTTTGTGAGAGGAAAGCACACACATCAGGAAAGAGAGCAGACTTCAAACTGGATGTGGTGTGTGGTGGAGCTGTCAGAGAGATGCTGAACTGGGCTCCTTGGGCAGACGGTTCCAGGGCTGAGCTATGAGGAGGAGGAAAGGGTGGAGGAAGGGTTGACACTGGACTTGATTGCCGCTGGAAACTGCATCAGCTGCCTGCTGAAATGTTGTTTGAGAGCACAGTATGATGAAATCTGGACACTGTGAGTCTTGGTCTTCTGTCGTGGATTTTCCTTTGGAAAAAAAATATCTTTTTTGTGTGAGGGTAAACAGATAATGTGTCAGAATATCACTTAGCCTAAATCAGTATCGATGATATGTCAATCTTGACCTGTGATGCTATCAACTGTCTAGCTTCCAGTCATTTTACCAGCAGCAGCCCAAAGCTCTGCAGGATTGCAAACACCAGAAAACATACTATAATAAATGTAAACTAGTCCTCATGAGTACCAAGCTGCATCCAGCCTGCTTCTGGCACTCGACAGGTTTAAACTAGCTTTATAACTCTGTGATAGTGCAGCCATTCACCTGGCTGCTATTTAGATGTAGTGGCAATGCAATCTAAAGACATCATCATCTTATATTTGGTACCAACCTCCTATTATGGCCATTGCATTTGGTGTCAGTTAAATATGGAGAGTCCTGGATATTTTTATCACATATTTGTTCATGGAGTGAGGGAAAAGTTGTGAAAAAGAAATATTTCTGTAAAAACAGAGCCTCTGGGCAGTATTTTTTAAAGAATTCTACAGTTGGTCTGCATCCCTTTTTAATGGCATATAATTAGCTGTAGTGGTGATCTCAAACTGCTCAATAACCAGAATTCTCTGTCCCATTATTGGCCTGCCATGGTGTCATTACAGCAGTGCATGTGTGGTCTCCTGAGGGCCCCTCTGTGGGGGAGAAAAAACACAGAAATATCTCCCATCCATCTTGATTGTAATTGCCAGCAGAAGACCGTGCAAAGTCATATGGTCTGAGTTTGATTCCTCTGACTCATGGCTGCCTCTGGGAACACCAAGCAAATGCAGCTGCTGAGCAGTCTTTTAAGCTGCTTGGTTGCAGGTTGATCATAATTGCTACCAGAGAGCCAAGGGATACAGAGCTTTTATGCAGAGTTCACCTACAATATGTTTAGTAGCCCAAGGGGAAGATTTCTGTCCAGTGATTTGCTCTGCACATCTGCTCACCTCTTTTCTTTTTTTTTTTCCCCCTCATACCTACTGCTATTGCCAAGTCCTATTTCCCCCCCGCCAAAAAAAAAGAAAAAGAAATGAGGGAATCTCAGCAATACTGCAGAAGCAGATCACTCTCTGGCATTGTGTCATTCAAAGAAGGAGGAAAAAGAAAAATAAAAGCTTCATTTAATTTGATTGGTTAGTAGTGTACTTGTGAGAGTCGAATGTGGAGCAATTGCTGATCCCACATTCAGCGGTGCCAGGAAATTCTCTCCACAGGGAATTGGTAACAGTTAAGTAGATTCATGCTATTACCATTCTTTCGAAGCCACACATGATACATAGGACACACTCCCATTCTCTTTTGAGACAATAAACAGATTTAAGGGGTGGTCAATCCCTTAACATAATATATGTGTCTTTGCTATACTTGCTAGAAAAATGCAATTAACCGAAAACTGATGGCATCATTTATTCTCTTGTATTATGACAAAACCCCTTACATTAATTTTACTCACTAATTATTCATTAAATAGTATGGATATAAAAGATGAACACAGGCAACCTATGTTATTCTAAATGTGGCTTTATTTTTATAAGAAAATGCTTCTCTACAACCCTGCAATCACTACAAACTTTTATTGAGATATAGCCAAAGTCCTGCCTGTTGGTCACATGTTGTCATTATGCAATAACCCATTACCCAGCTACCAAGGTGCTTTAGCTGCATTGGCTAATCCAATAGAGATAACAGGCTAAAATTCAAGTAGCAAAATTCATAGGTACTTGACACGAGTGCTGTGTAGAAAAGGGAAAAGGAGCACACCTTTAATCACATGAATATTGCAATATTTTTTGCATGCTCAGAGCGACAGGCAAATTCTGCCCCAGGAGACTCCACCACAGAGAATGGTGTGCTCAGAAATATAGGATGTGACCTTAGCAGTGCCAGGTGCATAGACACATGACCACAGCATACACAGACCACATCGATGGGCAGGGATCCAAAGAGCTGTGTTTCCTACTGCTCCTTTGGCAAAGTAAACTTAAGACACAATGACCCCTGAAAACACGACTCAGCATTGGGCTTGCACAGACAGCAGAATAAGAGTCTCCAGGGTTTGGCAGAGCTCCTGAGGAAAGGGACCCACTGCTCGCTCTCCAGATCAGACCCACGCCTCCTCCAACTCCATGATGCTACAGCCTCTCAGGTAAAATGAGACAGACGCTATGGATATGACATGATATCTAGACTCATACTCTAGATATCGTGTCATGTCTAGTCATTGTAGACCAAAAGAAATTAAGTTGGATAAAAATGAGGAGATCACTTGGATTTCATTGCTTGTTTACACTCTTTGAATGTTAACCACTTTTCAAAGATAGAGTTACTAAGCTATTTATTCATTAATTATGCAGCCTCATTGACCTTTGATGAGTTGCAGCAGCACAGAAGACTGTGTACATGCATCCTAGTAGTATTGTAAAAGCCTGAATAACTGTAATGTTGCCTTTCTCCTTGGCAAAACAGTCAGTTAGACACACAAGAATAATACTGGCCTCTTGTTTCACATATTAGCAACTACAGGTATGATCTCCAGAGAGCTTCTTTCTAGAACTTGCCTTTTTATGCTGTCATGCATAAGACTTTATGGTAGGCTTAAAGAAATCAAAGTGCAATATGTGCTCTCATCCACCAATCCCTGGTAGTATTGCCAAGAATACTTCTCTGAATCTGGGCTCTGAAAAATAAAAGACTCTAAATATCCACAGCAGTTTGCACTGTAAGTACTTAATATTGAAAAGAGAGCACTTTCAAAATGGAGGAAGAACTTCTTTCCTGTGCGGGTGACAGCACCCTGGAACAGGCTGCCCAGAGAGGTTGTGGAGTCTCCTTCTCTGGAGATCTTCAAAACCTGCCTGGACGCCACCCTGTGCCACGTGCTCTAGGTGTCCCTGCTGGAGCAGGGCGGTTGGACTGGATGATCTGTGGAGTTCCCTTCCAACCTCAACCATTCTGGGATTCTGGGATTCTGTATCCAGATGTCTGCCCCTTACATTTGCCTTCAGAAACCCTAGTTCTCCAAAGTCATATTTGGTGGCAAAGTCATGTTTGTTCCTTAAATATTTATCCATTTGGAATGCAATCGTATCTGCTGTATCATCTCACAGTATGATCAAGGGTTCTTAGAGTATGAGGCACATTACATTTAAATGATGTAGGTAATGCACAAAGCTTCACCAAAGGGTGCAGCAGTATTAGCTCATTACAAGAACATTCGACTTCCATAGAGATTTTATGAAAGTGCCTCACCGCATGAAACTAATGACTCTTGCTGCTGGCACGACAGCAGAGAAATATTAACAGGCAAACCACAGCTGCTGAATGCCTGTAGAAAGAGAATCCTAATAACCAAATACTGCCAAGATATTTAAAAACTTAGTGAGGTTCATTAATGATTAGACATAGAAGTGTTATTCCACCTTGAATATTTTTTCTAGTTTCTTCCATGAAAAAAAAAGTCTGCACCCACAAGTGAAAGCCTTCATCTTCCAGGACTAGAATGGCAGAGCAGGACTCCAGTGCAGTTAGATTACACTTCCTCATGTTTTCTTCGTGACGCTGCTGAAAGAGCACTCAGAAGCCTTAGGTGCAGCCAGTGTGGAAACCTGGGCACCTCTGCACTTTGTCCTGCGAAACATCCATCCCCTTGGGCAGCAAGCTGGCTAAAGTCAGCAAACGCAAACCTGCTGTGCAGCCACCAGCCAAACAAGCTGACCACAGCAAGGGAGGTATCCAGTATAGCCTCTTCAGATAGCCAGGCATGACAGCCCTGTCCTTTGTATATCCCCACTTCGTGAGAAAAAAAAGTGGTCAAGAGCTCCCAGGAGAGTAGAGCAGAGAGGTGCAGCAGAAGCACCACACAGACCATGCCATTTATGGGTTATGTCAGTCTGTGATTAGGGACAGCTTGTGATTTCAACAGGTCTTTTGACTAAAGCATGTCAATCCACCTCTAACAGAGCCTAGGCAGGTATATACTCCCACTCGGCTCTTGTAACTCTCTCCTGAAAGCTGGAACTTTGACATTTATTTCCAAAACTTACCAGATGTCACTCTTTAAAGTATTCAGGAGGACAAATTGCTGCTCTTATTTTTTACACAAGAATTCAATAATTAGACTGTGCAGCTGAGACATACAAGAACCCACTCAATTCTCTCCTCCTCTTTGGAGGATTTTAGCCTCCTCGGTGCCACTTCCATAGAGACTGCAGTGCTTTGAAGTTTAGATGTAAGTATGACTGTTAGCAAGATCAGTCTTCAAAGAGAGCTGGTAGCTCTTTGCAATATTTGACTTGGGTACAAAATTCCCAAAAAATAGACTGGTGATTTTTTCCATTTTTGTTGTTGTTTGATTGTTTGTTTGTTTGCTTTGATTGTTTTTAAGACACTTTAAAAAACTTTTCAGTCAAATTAAATCCAAGTCACAGGATGTCCTATCCCACTGAAATCAATTGCTGCAATAGTTAATATCAAAATCCCAGTCCTGCAAGGAACTTGCATTTACGAAATCCAGAAGTCTGAGTGACTCCATGTATCCTGCATGTACGCCTTTTAACCCATGTTTTGTTACTGCTTTTAAAATGAGAATGCACCACAGCTAGGTTAAGGGCTGATTTTGCTTGAAGCCAGCAGGAGCATGCAGTTCCAATCACGGGACTCGCCAATCTGTCAGCAGACACCTACCTCTGAAATGAAAGCAGCTCAGAGGGAAATTGTGTTGCTTCAGAAAAACCGTTTTCCACTAAACAGTCTTCTTTTAATCAGAGATGAGTTTTTATGGCCTTTGCAGTTGATTATCAATTGGATATTAGATGGGTAATCTGCAACTCAGCTAAGCAGAAATAGAGCTCATGTAGTGCATTTTAGTGACCAGATATTGTATAGGCAAAGCAGAGTTTTCTTTCTAGCTGGATGTACAATTACCACAGGTGAAACTCGAACCAGAAGTATTCTGTCATCACCAGTCAAAGAAGTATAACAGAGAGAGTGGTAAAAGGCGCTCTCTCCACTGGGTAAGCTAATGAAGATGACATGTGCAAATGGGCTCAGGTGAGAAGATCTCATCTCTGGAGATTTCTCCTCTTGCTTACATTCTCATATGATAGAACTGCTTGCAACTCTCCAATGTCAGGTTTAATATTATATTTCCTTTTTTTTTTTTTTCTCTTGAACAGTATGAATTCTTCCTCAAAACCAGCGCAATCTTAGACAGTCAAGAATTTGCTACTATTATTTGAGATTAGTTTTATTTTTTCTTGTAAACTCCTGCACTACTAGAGTTTAACTTTCTGTTTGCCAAGACCTCCAGGACCTTTTCAGCAGAGTTGCTCCCCAGCCAGTCTATCCCTAGACCAAGGTCTTGCTGCTTCCTAATTGCGGGACTTTACATTTGACTTTAAATATGTTGTCCATTGTGACTGCTGGCTAAATAAATTATTGAACCATAAATCCATAAATGATCAGATCAGATTGAAAGTTTTAGCTTTGTCACTTTGGAATTAAATCCATTTTCCCTCCTAGAGTTTATGAACACGAACCTAAGTCTTCTGAAATAATTCCTGATTTATTAAAAATAACTAGTAAAAATCTATTCTATGTTTATAAGCACTGAGTAGTTTATCTTTAAATATGTGATACCTTCATATTAGCCCTCAGTTTCTTTAAAGAAGCACATAAACAAGATAGTTCACATGAGTGTGTCACTCTCATCTTTATCATATCTAATAAATGTATCAGTGAAAGACATGGCTGAAGATCCTCTTTGACATCCCAAAGGTGATGCAGAGAAATCCATTTTCAAAGACTCTGTCACTACGATCTTATTTTCCAGATAAGGGCAGAAATTACAGACCTAGAGTAATTAAGTAGTCATATATACGGTATTCAGACTACTACTAATCCCTACAAGATCATCTAGAATCCCAGAAATGCTTTTCCAGGGCCAAGTGAACATGAATGCTGCACCTTACATCACTGTACAATAAGGGCTCAGGTGATGCCTTCTGAGGGGTAGTGATTTCACCTGACATGAGCTCAGTATTTTTCCTGGACATATGAGAAAAAAAAGGCAGCAATAGTGACTAAACTTAGGTGTGACACTAACTGAACTCAGTGTCCACAGACATCTCACTAAAATCCCTTTGAAAGCACAGCATGGATAAAGTGTCTTTTCAGCAAACCCTGCATTTGCATCATCTGAGAGCACACACCAATCATTGCTAACAAGTGTGTCTTATACAACAAAATCTCCATTTGGAAAGAGTAAAATTATCAAATGAGATGAAGGTCAAATATTTTAAATTCTACTGAGGCAGACTGGCTCTATTTAGTCTAATATTTGTCTTTGACAATACATGTGATACCAATTTAAGAAAAACTTATTAAAGGTAGACCAATTACACAATACTTCTTTCATGATAACACCGCCCTTTGCAGTAGGTTCTAGATTAGGAACTGGCTGAGCTGAAGCTCACATTTGGATAAGGGTATTTAAGAGAACTGATGAGCCTCTTACTCATGAATTTATCCGATCTTATTAGTAATTCATGTATATCTTTTGTTTTATGAGTTCCTATTGCAACGAGTTACACTGTTTAATTATATTTTAGATATGTGATGAAGCATTCACTCATAATGTTAACACAGAACTCCACCGTTTAGAATGAAAATGAAACTCATTCTTAAAATTGAAAAGTAATATTATGTCATAATTTCTGGTTACGTTTCCCTCCTTCTTATGATACTGTCAGAAGAACTACTGTTGTTTTACAGTGTTAAAATTGGGAGGGCTGTTAGTAAGCATATAATTTCCTTTGGGTTGATCTCCTGATGTTTTAATACAACATGGCAATGCTTATATTATTTTTACTTGGAAAGCATTCTGCAGAGTTACAACGGTTGCCCAGATGGAAGGAGAGCTGTCAGTCAACTCACAGGCGGCTGTGGGCAGATGGTGGCCAAGCAAAAGACTAACTTGCTAGTCCCTTGCTAAAGTCAAAAAGATCCTGGCAGCCCATCAGCCACCTCAGCAGATGCAGCAGCATATAAAGTGGCTACGATGCTCCCATGAATGCAGCACCGCTGGATTTAAGCTTTGCTGTTATGCAGGGTATCCTCATTCCCCTCCTAGCAAGTCACTGGCTATACCTACTCTGTTTAAGAAGGTTATATCCAAATCACTTGGAAAGGACTGGAGAAAGAAAATTTAATCTTAGGACTTGGACCTTCTGCCACTTTAGCTTTGGCTTGTTATGTAGACAACTCTCTATGTTGAGTTATGTAGAGGCAACTCTCAAGAAGATTTCAGAAAAATATGTAGACCTTGTTCAGACTTGAACCAAGGCAACTCTCAAGAAGATTTCAGAAAAGATAAGACTATAGAAAAGGCTATTACTGGCAGGTTTGTGCTGGCCATTCAAGATTGTCTCATTTAACATATTTCTAAGTTGTATTAGTTAAAAAAATTTTATTTGGAAGATATATAGCCTGCCTGGACAACGTACTAATTTATAAGATCAACCTTATGGAACAGAACAGTCAATTTTTAGTCTAGGCACTGACTCAAGTACAATCTGTGAAAACTCCTTGCTCTCACTCGAAGCAGACTAGAGACAGACCTTCTTAAAGTTTGCTGAGCCCTGTTCTTTTCTGTTTTTGCAGAGTGTTTCTCATTGTTATTTCAAATGTTTTTTGTTAAATATTGGGAATACTGAGAGGCGCTTTTTTCCCCAATGGCACATTACAGTGGTTAAGTCCCACTAAAAAGAATTTATTCATGCTGTGATCACTCAAAGTGAGGTAAGTGACAAAAGTACATGCATAAAAGACTCATGAATAGTTATACTAATTAAATAATTTATTGCAATCATTAGATTGAAAAGCAAGCCATGAAGAATTGTTCAGAAGAACCAGTGGTTGATTCTTATTTTCTTCTTATTATTTCTTATATTCTTATTTTTTAGTTCTTTAGGAAAACATTTGCATACAAGGAAAATGATCAGAACTTAACTTTAGAAAACTTGCCTGTATGTGACCTCAAAAGGTCACACCTCTGTAACCTCTGTTTTCATAAGAGAAAGCAAGTTAAATTTTTCTTAGAGATTGACCCAAAGAGCCAAGCACAACAAGTGACTGGCACACTTCTGTGTTCATCACTGTATTACACCTCAACCATCCTGGTATTGAGAGTCTCTCCATGCAGTATAGAGCTGTGCTGTGTATGAAAAGGTGCTCAATTACTTGACACAGATCTGGAAAGATCTGGTTCAGCACTTCATTGGGGATCCAAGAGTTAATTGGACTATTGTAGGTTTTTGGTAGTTAATTATGTGATTGATTTTTTTGATTTATAATAGCTTCAGAGAATTACTATGAAGTGGATGATTAACTGTTTCAGGAGAAAGACACAGAGGTGTCAGACAGACTGGGGTTTGGAGGAATCTGATAGTTGAGACAAGGTCAGAACAGGGACTTCCTGAGTGGATGGTGCCTGTTTTCACTGGTTACTTCCATCTCTGAGGACAGCACCGTGCTTGATTGGCCTGGTAGTCCTTCTTCCCCAAACACCTCAGTCTAACATTACTGTGTAATCCTATTACTACAATTCCAATGGCAAAGGAATGCTTTTAAATAATCTTCCAGATTTTCACATTCTTTATGTCTCTGGATGGGAGAAAACATAATGAAAGTACCAGACACAGTTGCATTATTCAGTTCAGTGAGAGCTACATCATAAAATGTGGCAAGCTGAGACAGCCATTTGTCCAAACTTTTCTTTTTTAAATTTTCTCACTACATGTCGTCAGATGTCCTACAATGACACTGAAGGCCAATGTCCATTCCTGTGAGGTAACCACTACTGTGGCTGTCACAGTCATCAGCCTATGCCAGGATTTGCGGACAACACTGGATATAAGTGGATGTAAATATATTCAAGCTAGTTTCCTCATCATACCTATCCACCATCCCAGACCATCACCACTCCCCAAGACATAGCCACTACTGTAGAAGACAGTCATCCTACAAGACTACTTATCAGTAAGTAAGGGAAGGTTTTATTTGAATGAGCCTGCAGGCTGACCCACTGGAAGCTACAGACTCATTTGGTTTTGCTGGTAAGTATTGACAAAGCCCAGGAAGAACCTGAGGGAACTTCACAGGGAGATAAAAAGCTCTGCTTATCTCTAATGACAAAATGTAGCTTGTTTCTGAGAGAAACAGGGTTTCCTCAAGATTTCACCGGGAGCTGCTGGAAAGTCTTCTAGTGTGGTATTTCTCTCTAACCTTTTTACATAGGTGCAAGAAGGCCAAGACCTCAAGTCACCCAAGACCTCTAGCAGCCTGAGATAATAACATCACATTTTGCAGTAAATGTGACGAAATCTCAAGGAAAATGTTATGAATGAAATTTTCTTCTGCATTTATTGCAATGATTTATTGCCTCTTTTTATATGTGGTTCCCTGAGTCTTGGCTCACGTGCAGTGTAGGCTGTTTTGAATGAGTCTTGGCTAAACAGGTCTAGAATTTCTTATTTGCAAAATATTAAAAACACTTCTGTATCTTTTAATTAGAATGTTATGCATGATCAGGTAATAACTAGATCCATGTGATGGCCCTGTCCCAGGCTGTGACTAGTTTTCAAATAGTTGTTCATAATGGTTACATCCAAGATTTTGAAAGAAAAGTCCACAGAAAACCTATTACTTTTACACAAGGAAATTGAGCATTCTTCACATCTCTATGTGTGGTAACAATACAATTGGTAAGAACAGGTTCCCAGACGATACATAGACACAAATCATCCTTGTGGCTTTGCTCTGAGTTCAGATCGTTAGCATATTGCTAGCACAATTGTTACCATCTCGGTGTGTACAAAGCAATTCTAACAGAAGCCTTGCTGGGAACAGCAGTGATTTAGCAGTAAATAGTGAAATTAATTTTGTTTTGGTGCTAAGTAATGAAGTTATAACACTTTTGTTGTTCTGGTCTGGGCAAACAAAGTGGGTAAATGTTTCATTACCCAAATCAAAACTGAGAGATCTCCACTTAATATCAATTTTTGATAAATCATTGTGAACCTTCGTTTCTGATAGATCTGGATCAGTTTATTTTAATTTCTACCTGCTGTGTAGAATTGCATGTATTATAGAATAAACACAACTGTCTAATATCCTCTACTGAGAATTAGTGTTTGTCAGGCTACTTACCTCTATAGGGGTGTAAAATAGTCAGCCATAAGTTCTCTGGTCTTTTCGAGTGCATTAGTTCATTATATATGATTATGCCTTGTAAAGGAATCATTTGTAATTGAATAGCCGGAAAAGAAACTGAATGTAAAAAAAACTTGGCAAAAGGCCCATTTTACAAGATTAATTCTGCCAAGTGAGTTGATAATAAGATTGAACTGGATTTGAAAGATTAGAGAGATTTGGCTTGAAAAGACATGAAGGTTACATCCATAAAGTTCTTCAGCTGCTTTGAGGGAGCTAGTAGTTGTGTTTGTTGTCTGTACTTCTGTGATAAACTCTTTCTTCAATCTTCTTCGCTAGGAAAAAAGGTATCAAAATTATATATATATATAAGATATAAGATATTTTATTTATATATATATATAAAATATAACCTTTAATTTTTTTTTTATTTAATGCTGCAGACTGCAAACAGAGAAACATGGCAAAATGAAATCAAAGGGTCCAGTGAGGGCCACCTTTTTGCTCCTTCTCTTCCACCGGTTTTGCGGTAACTGTTTCTGTCTATATTAACTGCAAGACAGATTACACAAATGGTAGTAAATAGAATTGACTAGAAAGAAGTAACTAAGAAAGCAAACAGACAAACACTGATAAAATCAGCAGTCGCCTTAGGTCATCAACTTTGTCTGTCTGATGGATAATCAAGCCCTGTTTGCAGTTTCTAATGCCCATTTCATACTTTTCATTCACAAACTGGTCTTGGCAAACTTAAATGAATCTGCAATTTTGTTCAGACAGATGAATCTGTTTGTTTGTTTATTTGTTTAGAGACACAGTATTATAAGGCATTGCATGCACTTATACTACTTATACTACATTTAACAATCAAAATCTTATCAGGATTATAATAATCAGCTCTGTCACTTGAAACTAGGAGTAAGTTATCGTAATTGTTTTTCAAGACATTGTTATCTTGCAGAAAGTGCAAAGTGAAGGAGATTCTCTGCTTTTTGGTTTCTCTTGCCCTTCTTCGTCTCAAATTAGAGCAATGCTTTAAGGCAGGTATCGTCCAGTAGAAACATCTCCTAGCATGGCCAACAGTTCAGTTTGTTCAGTTAATTCTGTTATCTCCTATACCCTGATGTGATCTATCATGGAAGGGCTCTTGTGCACCACCCACAGCCGTCCCATGGCCTGGCCTCCCACCACGCCAAGCAGGAACCTACAGCCTGCGTGGCTGTTAGCTCCAGTCTCTCTGCATGGGTGATGGCCAGAGGGAACATGTGCCTGTTGTGCACTATTTCAAGGAGCTGATCATACCTTTGCTGATGGTTCAGGCTTATAAAGCCTGTCATGAGCTGGAGAGCTTGTGCTTTTGCCAATGCTGATAAAGGGGCTGTAAACTCCTATGAGAAAGCAAAAAGGTGGCCAATGGGGCTGTTGTAAAGCTCCACTGCCAGGCTTGCTAGAGCTGACTCATTTTATAACTAGCTTTCTTTGGCTCTGGAAAACATATTAGGCAACAAAGATGTAGCTATGTTCTGGTTATGACCTTGATCCCAGGCCTCAGTGCAGACCTCCTCCAGGTTTTCTTGGGTGAAGCAGGACTAAACTTCATGGGTAAAATTATCAGATACTATAGGACAAAGGGCAGGATGAGGGCAAAGGACAGAACACAAGGTATCTCATTTCCTTGGGCCTCTAGCTTGGAGAATATGTAAGGTCAGAGCTTTTTATCATCTTCCTCTAATATAAGCTGAGCTTACAAAAGAAAGGTCACAAAAAAGGCACCTAACAAATAGAGTTTAATAATCCATTTTTTTTACAGTCATCAATCTTAAAAAGGATTAATATATATGCTGTTCAAGACAGAGCATTTTCATTTGTAGAAAAAGTTTAAAAATATTTTATTCATAAGCCCAGCAAGACCAGGAACTTGATCTGATTCACTGAACTGACCTACTTTTCATGAACACCTGATCTCACTTAGCTGTGTTGTCTCAAATCTGATATCACAACATGTGAACATTCTTTCTTGTCTAATTTAGGGTAGTAAATGAAAACGTATTTTTAGCTCGAGTGTTTTCTACAGATTTTATTTGAATTTATTTCAAGGATATAATGATTTTACCTTTAATTGCAGTATCCATTTTTGGTCAGACTTACTGGCTTAGTAGTTGCTGAATGTTAAAAACAAACAAACAAACAAACAAACAAAACCCTTAGCATGAAGCATTAAAATAATATTTTCTTTCAGCCTGGAACTGTAGCTAGATTATCACCACTACCAATAACCAAAAAATCCCCCCCACCACCACCAACAAAACAATATGCTGATTCACTGTATCTTGTCCATGGGTAACAGATTTCATTATTTCATGTTGCATTTTTCATATATTGCAATTCAATATCCTAAAGGGGTGATTTGCAGTCTGTTAAGTCTTTTTATAATTATTTTATGGATACTCTAATTAAAATGGTTTATTTGAAATCTCTTATAAAATGGCCCTTGATATTCCACAAAAAAATATTTGCATAGAGGATGAAACTGAATTTGGCATTTTTCTAAGTAGTAGGTTATTTCAGTATGTTTATTCCTCACTGAAACACAACATTCTCCCTCTTTTTTCTTAAGAGCAGCATGCTACGTGTTACATGTGCTAATGAATTGGCATTTATAAAGCAGAATGTATACCGTATCTAGGATGACTGCTGTGAAAATGCCTGAGTTGCTGCACTCTCTAAATAGAGCACAATTATGGCATACGGTTGGAGTGCTTTTATCTGTACTGCCACTGCTGGAAATTTAACTGTGTATGTGACCTGAATATTTAGAGCTCAATGGAAAATTCCATAAATGTAGTATAGCTTCAGCGTCCCTAACAGCTGTTACAAATATTATACCCATTATATACTATTGCCAAATGATACATACCAAGCCCTCTTCCACCCTGGATGTGTTCAGTCACTTACACTGATGCAGCATTTTAGGAGGTCCTTTGAAAATTACAATGACTGTAGACATTAAGTATCTTGCATAGTAAATGAGTAGTAGGGTTTTTTTCTGTCTGTACATTCATACCATTTCTTGGCTGTATGCAGTTAATGTTCAAACCTGAAAGTGCAGGAAGAAACTATCATATGTAGTCCACGATTACTGTGTGTGCTCTTTGTTTGCTTAGTTTGATATACATGCTAAAAGTCACCACCTAACAAAGCAAACACGAAAAGAAAGGGACAGGCTCCTCCTGCTCTTAGAAGGTATCTTATTATAGTAGGGTGGAGTAGAGGTGTAATATTTCTATGGATTCTTCCTTCCACTCTGACTTGTTATAACAGTGTACTCAAACCTCAGAGCACCCTGGTAGCAGGAACTACAGAAACAGCATGTAAGAGAGTTTATAAGAGCAAAAGAAAGATTTTGCAAAGCACTGTTTTTATATATACTGCAGGCTACTTTTCTATTGATACTTCCCATGTTTAAGTTATAGTCCAGTTCTTCTTGCTTTATGCGATATTAGAAGATGTTAAAAGATTGCTGCATGCAGAGAGAATAGAGATACTAAATATGGTGCACCCAGTTTCCATTTACAACCTGCTGCTGCTGCCTGGTACACCAGCTGAGAGAGCAAAGGAGAGAGGGTGTTAGTTTACATTCACCTGGGTATTCATGAGTCCAAGGCCCAATCCTGGTAACACAAAAGTTCAAGCGGAAGAAACAGCAGCTCACTTAGTTAAAACAAAACTTTGCATGTTAAAGTAATTTCTGGGTGGAAGGGACCTGGAAAGTCACAAGCTCCATCCCTTTGCCCTCAGGTAGAATCAGCACTCTCCATATCAGTTCTGACACTGCTTGTTTCACTTGCAAAACCTCCTGTAGACTCCATGATCTCCCCAGGTAATCTGTTCCAGCACTTCACTCTCCTCACTATTAAAAGTGGGGTTTTTGCTCCTAATATCTACCATGAACCTTTCCTGAATCTGAATATGCTCATCATTTCTTGTTGTTCAAAAGCAACAGAAGTAGAGAACAGATTGTTGACTTCCTCACTGCAGTATTGTCTCTGTAGGTTATTCCTTGTAGCAACCCCTTATTAGTATTAATAAGAATCATTTCCAAGATCTAGGCAATGGCAAGAAGAGGAGATAGGATGTGAGGCTTTGTCAGTAAAAGTGAGAGACAGAGGAGAAGAGAAAGATCAACCACCTATCTAAGCCAGGTAATGGTGCTGCCTCTGATGAATTACACAATGTACTAGGGCCTGTGGAAGAAGAGCTAAGATTAATCCCTTTTCCTGGAGGGATACTGTAACTCATGAGGATTCCCACAGGGAAAATGACCTTGAGCACCCTAAAGCATTAGGAACAAAATTATAAGAGATCCTTGTGAGGCTCAGTCTTAGAGAAAGAATTTATGTGGGCTAGATTTGTTAAAAACACTTACAGGTGGACACCAGACATAAGATCTAATCAAATCTTGCTAGGTTAATAGGAGATAAAATAAAATAAAATAAAATAAAATAAAATAAAATAAAATAAAATAAAATAAAATGTCATTTTTAAAGTGATGGAATTATCTTTTTTTTTTTTATCAGTTTACAGTTTATTACCATGGACATCTCAGACTACAATAGGATTGCATCAGCTACTCACGCTACTGAAGCCTCAGCTGTATTTTCCCTGTCTCTTGCTTCTTTTCAATTATGCAGAAGCATCAGAGCAGGTTAATGTCACTGACTATCTCTGTCACTGTTACAGTCTGCATCTTCTCCAGCTCTCCCACAAAATTCTCTAATTGACCCCAAAAGTCAAGTCCCATTTCAGGAATGAGAGTCATAACAAAAGTACCAGCCCTCATAGCCATGTCAAAATAAAGTAGTAACACCAAAGCATGTTGTGGAGAACTATTAATTCAGTCAAAGGTGAATATGTCAAAATTCAAATGACTGAATGGATGGAATTTCTGAATGGTTAGTGAGACAAAAGTTTGGGAATGCAGCAGGGGAAGTTTAACTAAAAGGATTTTGGAAAATAAAACCACTTGTCTTTCATACGGCAAAGACTCCATAGCACAGAAGACCCAAAATGCCACCAACTCCTTAAGTCAGGATCTGTCTATACTCACTGAGATTGTAACTCCAAAGTCCAGACCTTTTCTAGCCCAAGGCAGTGTCATGTGTCATCTATTTATTTCCAATTTCCATTACTGAAGTCATCTCTCATAGGATTTAAAGGTTTTCTAAATTTCACTCATTACTATTTTTACATAACCATAACAAGTCTGAGACTGACTGTACTTGTTAACGTTATTCATATGCAAAAAAAGTTAAATATTTTTGGTGCCAAGCATATTATTGTCTTTTCATCACACTATTGTTCATTTTATGCTCTTGTAAGAAGTGGAATACAAATGCTCTATTATAATGCAAAGAATATTCAAATACACAGCTTTTTTTTTTTTCTGGGATTAATATTTTGGTTTTGTTCTGTATTTATGACCTAAGGTTGTCTCAATGATATAACCTGCTGCCACCTTGCTCCTAAGGGAACCCTACCAGCTCCAGCAGATTCATTGGAAGTCATTGCAGAATCAAAGGCAAAGACTCCAGAAACCTGACCCTTAGCAGTGACATCATTAAAATACTATCATTGTCCCCCAGGAAGGCTGCAACACAGTTTTGCCAGTTCTTCCAATTTAATTGCAAGCATCTTAAAAGCCCAGCTTCTGGATTCACATGAATGGGAATGAAGCATTTTACAAAAAAAAAAGAAAAAAAATTACAGCCTTGACGGCTATGGTGAAAAGTTTTGAAAAGAGAAAATGGAATGGAATGGAATATCACAATGCAGACAAAAAGGACTTAAATTCTCTTTTAAAGGCTTTCTCCTTTTAAAATCAGTCTAAACATTTTGCTCCTCTCTGCCTCATTATACTTGACATAGGAAGTAGATCCTAAAACTGGTAATATCTGTGTGATTAATTACAACACCTTTTAAAGGAAATGTAATTTATGACTGCCGTGCATGTAACCACTTAGTTTAAATATGGGATTTGCTTTAATTTGAGAATAGAAACATAAAGTGTTCTTGTGTGCCACACTAACAGGATAAACCTGAGATTCCCAGAGCCCCTCCTGTTCTTATTCTTATGGCTGCTGACTGCCATAATAGCGATCTTGTCACAACAAAAAAAAAAACCTTGTGGTCTAAAACTGTTCTGTCCTGAAGAATTGTTGGGGGTGAGGTTAGAAGGGAGGATGTCTGGCAAGAGCAGGAAGAGTCTAGGCACTGTTGAAATGCTAAGCATATTGCATATCACCAGTCTAGCCTAGCCTCAGCAGGGATTAGGTGGCCCTTAATAGCCGCAGTAACTAGGTGGCCCTTGATAGCCCTTTCACAACCTGTGTGAAACAAGTTAGTGTCTCACTCCTGCTCTTTCCTTGCAGTTCTTGAGATGTTCAGTGGTGACATCTGCCCAGGGGATCCCACGTTTCTGGCCGCTCTCACAAGGGAGACCCTTGGACCAATGTGGCTGAGCCCTCGTTGAAGCCTGTTGTGAAGGCAGGTGAACAAGTGCTCCTGTACTTTTACTTCATCCTGCCATAGCAGCCAGATATCTGGGGTAAAGATTGGGACTTCAGCATTTTAAGACCTCCTGTAGAAATGGGTAACTGAAAAGTGATCTCTGCACAAAAGAGCTTTCAGGCTAAGTATTTCCCCTGTGCATAAGGAACTTCATTCCTTAGCCTACCTTTGTCAAACCCTTTTCTCACCTAAAACATCAATGGTCATTTAAAAAGATGAATATTCATGTTCCCCTTTGCTGTCAGCTGCTTATTCCTTGTTTCAAAATCCCACACCTTTATTGAACATTGTAAATTTTACTGTATCTTGTGACTTTCCTTAGTGTTACTTTGTGGGAAATAAAATGACTTGCAATATTTGCATGGCAGTGAGACAGCAAAAAGCACAGAGACAATAATTCCCTATTTATGTTTAATGTATGTGGTAAGAATAAACAGTAGATGTCAGCACTATTCCAGAACTTGAATTGTGCACATGGAATTTAATTAGACCTCAGTTCCCTTTCTCCAAACTGTATATGCCCAGGCTATGAAGAAACTCATTAAAAGCTCTGCTTGAAAATGTGAAGATATTTCTATTTAAAGAACAGTTTTTAAGCACCACTTCCACATGAGTACTCTTAGCTACCAAGAGTGCACATCTGTCTGGATAAGCTTTTTTCTTATCCTTTGACTAAAAATCACCAAATCCATGTGCTTCTCTAAAGGTCTGAGGCTGAAGGACAGAGCAGAGCTATAGGGCTTCAAATGCAGAAGTCAAGATGGAGCAAGGGCAAGGGGCAAGACAAGCCCTATGCTGGAGTAGAAGTAGTCGTCATATATATTGAATGAGATCTGCGAACCACTGAAGATTTTCTTGGAAATAAGGCACAAGCAATTTAGCAGTACAAATACGTACACGGCAACAAAGCCCTTATGCACCCACATAATGACCTGCATGAAGATGAGTGGATTGAGTTCAACAGATGCTGGATTCTTCTGGAAGACATGCAACATGGCTCCCAAGCCCTGAAGACTTTTTAAGCTTCTGAAAAAAGGCCAGAAAAGAAAATGTTAACATGTTCCACAGATTGAGTGGATGTTAGCTATCAGTGCTAAAGAGTGAAATCCCTTGGGGTTTTGACCATTGTCAGTGCTACTAAAAGAATGAACTACTTATGAGAGAGCCCAAGGTATTCTTTCCTGCATCTGTTGTGAAATCTTTCAGATTCTGGCATGGATCCGATGTCTGCCACAGATAAGCAAGACTTCTCCAAACAGGAATCTTTGAGTCAGGATTCTGACCAAAATAGGAGCAAGTTTTATATTAATAAATAGCAATACATGATCCTGAGGCTGAAGGACAGCTATCACAAGAGGGATTTTATGCTGATTTTTTTTCCCCTAATCTTCTGATTTTTTTTTCCACTGAGAACAAGCAAGCAAAAAAAATGGCATTATGGTCTACAGCTATAACTTTCTCTCCAAGGATCACATGTTCTTTAACTAATGGTGAACAAAAGAGGAACAGAAACATATCCATGGTCAACTATGCAGTAAAATAGCTTGGCTATTTTGAATTATATGGGTTCTGGTTACAGAGCCAAATCTACATCCATACATCCTACAGACCCCACAGACTAAGATAGCTCCCTGCTGAGCTGAGAGATAAGTTTCAGTTTGAACAAACTGGCAAACTGCCTGCAGCCACCTTGGGTTTTTATCAATCGCCACCGCTACATTCCATCCAACTGCCTTCCTCTGTCATTTACCAATCATTGCTCCCTGAACTCCTTCTTTTCTCTGCATTATTTTTGCCAATGAGAAGTTGATTGGTTTTATTAACTAATAAGGCAATTTACTTTGATTCATCTTCTCTGACCAGAAGAATGTAAGAAGCCATCAATCTAAGCTTCCCTTGTCAGCACAAAGATGTCAAAAAAGAGCTAAATGGTGGAAAATTGTTGAGGAAGAAAGCAGAAAAAAAGATACAAGACAGAATGAAAAATAATAAATTCTTACTCGAAAGAAGGGGAAAAGAAAAACTGCTGTATTGCATTTCTGCCACAAGATAATGCTGTGTCAGATTAGAAACCAAAAAGGCTCTAAATTTTCCATGCAGTATCGAAGACATTATGACACCTGGAAAGAACTTCAGGCTTTTCATGGTTTCAGAGAAAACCTAGAAGAGTAAACAAATACCCCTTTGAATTAAAAATCCCCCTTTGATCTCCATTTTTAATAACAAAAACAAAGTAAATTGCCCTTTAGGTCATATGCCTGAAATTAGTTGTATTTATTTTGTAGAGTGCTCCAATGCAAGATGACAGTCCTCTTCCTCATTCACCTGTGAACTGTTCTCCCCTGGGGCTTCTTCTCTCATTTTAAGTGGTAGCTGGATCTTTTCCAAGTAGAAGCACTGAAGACTGAATTTGCCACCCATCTCTCTACTTTCTTCATGCACCCCAGGCTTTTTTATGTAGAAGTCTGAGGGCTACAGTGAGCTCTATATCACACTTTGAAGATCAGCAATTTTTGTTAGCTTCCTGAGTAAAATGAAATCACATGATTTTTCTACCATGAATACCCCATATCTAGACTTTAAGTATAGAAATTGTTAGCAAAAGCTCTTCAGCTACTCTGCATTGCCATTCCAGGAATGACAGAATGAGAACTAGATTGCAGTATATTGGCTCTACAACTGGTGCACTGCTCTACTTTTTGAAATCCCCTTTCAGCCAGAAGAAGCTTTCAATAGCTCATAGGTTATCTTTCATTTAGCTCTTCGCACCCAATATAAAAGCATTGCATTCTCCAACAAAAACTCATCCCAAAAGGTTGGCAAAGTTAGCTCCAAAGTGAACACAACATAGCAAAAGTTGGACTTTATGTTATATTGATTCTGGTGTAAAAGTTTATCATCTGGAAAACAAGACAGAGCTGCCTATTGTCTACGTGCTGGTGGCTTTGTGGCCCAGGTCAGTGTGGGCTGTATGGTGGTTTCTCATGAATGGAAGCAGAAGCCATGACCTAGACCTTGCAGAGCACTTTACCATTCACATCAACTTCCTCTGAGGCATTCCAGCTATGAAAGAATAGGGATTCCTGAGCAGACAGTGCTCACAGGTACAATTCAAAAAGCCAGGCTTCAAAGTCTCCCAGATGCTTCTGACAACTCAGAAAGAACAAATACCAACACTTGACATCTAAAAGTGTGCTGAAAGGTTACCTAGAAGACAGGCTGAATTCCCACACTATATATAGAGTCATACAGATAAACAAGAAATTCTGAAATTTACGGGGCAGCAATATTCCTGTTATTTCAACAGAAAAAAAAAAAAAGAAAAGAAAGAAAAGAAAAAAATTGCTTAAACAGGGACGGTGAACAGAAGTAGTTGGTCAGATTGTCGAAATCCCAAAGCCATGCCATTTGCAAAACAAATAGAATTAATTCTTTGATATATATCTGGTACATTTAAATTGCATGTATTAAAACATAAGCAAAAGATAAATGACTTTGAAAAAGCATTTCTAATGCTGAAACATGAAAGCATTAATTAGATAGGGCTTTCAGATCCTGGTAGATGATAACAAAAGAACCTCCTAAATTACTGAATGCAAGATTTTATTAGATTCCAATTTCTTGTTTGCTTGCTGAAATTATTTGTGTCTACTAAACTATGTATCTATGTAAATAGAGAAACACACAAGCATTCTGTGTAACTTCTAAAGGGAATTTTCAAAAGAAAACACGTGCGATCTAGGAGTATAGAGCTATAATTTGTGCGCAAACAAGTGAGACTGGTTGAAAAAAATGTAACCACTTCTATAAAAAAGATAATTCATGAAATGCTGGAAGTAAACTGGAAGTGAGTGGCTCTCATCAATGTTCTTAGACCTTTTTTAAAATGGAGTGTTATGACAATTCAGCTAAGTTCTTTGTGTGCCTCTGTGATCCCACCTGTCATGAGACCCTCTCTACATTCTTACATAATTTTACTTCTTGTTAGATCATTCTATTCTAAAAGCAGATAAAATATTTATGTCCAGCATATGCATCATGGAGGAATGAGAGTGAATATGAGAATGCAGTCACCTTCAGCCACAAAAAAACATGACTTCATACTGAAAAAGATGCAACCTCCAGGAGGTTCTGTATTTCCTTGCTTGACGTGTTACATAGACAGTTTTTCTGAAAAAGACATTGGCACAACAATGTCAGCTCACTTCTCCAGATAATGAACACAGAAAAACTGGTGGATTTTCTAGACATTTATCTGTTTTTAAATATCAGTAGTGGGACATATTCTAACAGTGGAGTCTTTAAACAGCCCTATTTGGAGAGCAGAATGTAGCTCATTGATTCCATCAGACACCTGAAATGCAAACATTTTTTCTTCCTAATAAGGAATTTTATCACTCTCTTTTCCAGTGTTATCACTTAAACCTCTTTTTAATAACACATTGCTGCAAAGCCATAAGCAGCTATTTAACATTTTGTGCTATCCCTTCTAGATGCTCACTTCTTCAATGCCTTACATTAAGGCAAATTGATTAATTTCATCCTAACTATTGTTAGGGAAAATATCAAGAGAACCTTCATGTACATTCAAGAATTTATGTTCACATTCTCCCTGTGAGAATCCATGTGCCCCCTCATCTACACATTTCTTGAACACTGCCAGAGATGGTGACTCCATCATTTCCCTAGGCACACTGTTCCAATGCTTCACCACTCTTTTAATGTAGAATTTTTCCTAATATCCAACCTGAACCTCCCCTGGCACAACTTGATGCCATTTCCTCTTGTCTTATCAGTAGTTATTTTGAAGAAGAGATCAGTCAGCCTCACTACAGGCTCTTTTCAGGCAGTTGTAGAGAGCGATAAGGTCTCCCCTGAGTCCCCCTTCTCTAGACAAAATAACCCCATCTCCCTCAGCCACTTCACCAGCTTCATTGACCATCTTTAACATGCTGCAGCACCTTCATGTCATCCTGTAGTGGCCCTAAAACTGAACACAGTATTTGAGGTGCAGACACACCAGCGCTGAGTACAAGGGGGCGATCACTTCCTTGGTCCTGCTGACTACACAATTTTCTAGAGATCCAAATTGCACAAGAAGGATCATACTGAAGCTGCCTTCAAGGTTGGGTGAAGAACTGAACCACTACTCTGCGTGTAAACGAAGTTCTACTTTCCTCCCCTGTGTTCCTTATTGGACTTTAGCGTATAACATGAAGCATATTCACAAAGGTTTTAAATAAATTCTTGCCAATTATTATGTCCCCTCTGAAATCAGAAATGTTTTGGTTGTTTATCAGAGGTATCAGAAAGCATATCTTAACCAGAGTTGGGGAGAGAAGAACCTAATGAGGTTCAACAAGGACAAGTGCAGGATCCTGAACCTGGGGAGGAATAACCCCAAGCACCAGTACAGATTAGGGGTTGACCTGCTGGAAAGCAGCTCCACGGAGAGGGATTTAGGAGTCCTGGTTGACAACAGGCCATGAGCCAGCAATGTGTCCTTGTGGCCAAGAAGGCCAATGGGATCCTGGCCTGCATCAGGAGCAGTGTTGCCAGTAGGTCAAGGGAAGGGATCCTGCCCCTCTAGTCAGCTCTGGTGAGGCCACACCTGGAGTATTGTGTGCAGGTCTGGGCTACCCAGTACAAGAGGGATGGGGAACTACTAGAGAGGGTGCAGTGTAGAGTAACAAAGATGATTAAGGGACTGGAGCATCAATCGCATGAGGAAAAACTAAGCGAGCTAGGTCTGTTTAACCTGGAGAATATTGAGAGGAGATCTGATATATATAAATATCTGAGGGGAGAATGTAAGGAAGATGAGGACAAACTCTTCTCGGTGATGACCAATGACAGGACAAGGGGTTATGTGTACAAATTGAAACACAGAAAGTTCCATCTCCATGTGAGGAAGAAGTTCTTTCCTGTGAGGGTGACAGAGCCCTGGAACAGGCTGCCCAGAGAGGTTGTGGAGTCTCCTTCTCTGGAGATCTTCAAAAGCCACCCCTATGCAACCTTGTGGCACACACCTCTAGGTGTCCCTGCTTGAGCATGAGGGTTGGACTAGATGATCTCTAGAGGTCCCGTCCAGCCTCAACGATTCTGTGTTTCTGTGAATCAGTGATTTACAGATCTTTTCTTTCTTTTTGTTTTATTGAGCAATAATTTAAACTTTAATGGCATCTTCAACATGCCCATCAGGTGAATGGAAACTACAGAACTTGTCCCACAAGAAATTCCAGATTGTTTTTGTTACAAATGAAAATGACCTCTTAAAATATTAAAAATGAACATTGATTCAATTCAGAAACAGAAAAAAATGTATTGAAGTGACTCAGAAATTAATTATGAAAAGGAAAAAGATCTAGGAGAGTATAGTTTGAAAACCTGATGCTCCTCTTTCCTGGCCAGCTTGTATCTTTTGTGGCTCAGATATATCCAGGTGCCAGCTGTGACTCGCTCTGCAGCTTGATCACACAGGGCCTCTCTTGCATCCTCACTTTAGATCAGGAATTTGACCTGCAGCTGCCACATGCTGTTTAACAGGAGTAAAGCAAAACTCCCAGCACTGGTATAACAAATAGCAACACTCTGATAATAATCCTTCTCAGATTGCTGAGTGGAAAGTCTCTTTGTCTTTTATCTTCAATGAGAAAAAAATCAGTGTGGAAAAAATTGCTAAAAAAATATTTTGACCAAAAAAAAGCATACTTCAACACCAGAAGAGATTGTTATGATCATCTTTTTGCCTCTAGCATCTTTTGGTCTCCGGCGCATAAAGAAATCATGCAGCCTTTCCCACACTGAGGTCAGAAGCGTGTGGGGACCAACAGTGTGAAGGTTACGAAGGACATAATCTGAATACGTGATGTCCTGGACTGATCCGACCTGACATTGCCACTGACCTCAAGCTCCTAGTTAGGAGTGAGGGTGTCCTACATGCTCTATCTCAGCAGAGAGACACTGGACCTGAAAATCTCTATGCAAATACCCACCTCACTGCCCCCTGAAGAAGTCCTTGACCACTAACTTTTATATCTCGTTTGGGTAACTAATGCTGGGAGTCATAAATCCGAGTACAAGTAGTGTGAACATATTGCACATTTCGTAAGTTGCTAGCAATTCCTTATAGCTTTAGTTACTGGTTCACAGTCAACAATAAAAAATTGCACATTTTTCAATGCAGAGAACTTGAGGAGTTCTGGGACTCCTGGTGAGAGTCACACAATAAGTCTGAGTCAGACCTAATCTGGTACCTTGCTTACAAGATTAACTGTGCCTAAGCATTTCCAGGATATTTCCTACCCTGCACATTTCAATGTGCTTATTATTTACTTCGTTCCTTGCTGTTTTTGCTAACTTCTCTCTTTTCTAATCCTTCTTCCTCAGCTTTCTTCAGGCACCTTCAGCTGCATTCTCTGCCTTATTTCTACCTTTTTTTTTTAAATAGATCTACCCTTCTCCTTAGGTCTCAGTACCCCTCAGGACTCATTTCCTCCCAGACACTCATTTCCCCACCACCTTGTTTCCTGTTTTCATACATACCCTCCATGCCATTTTGGTGCAACCATGCCATCCCTTCCTGCCAAAACTTGCACTAATGCCAAAGGTATTTTCTCTCCTGGCACTGGGAGCTGCACCCTGCTTTGCAGATCCCAAGCTCGCCCATGCCAGCAGCAGTGGTGCACAGGCAGGGCTCAGCAGTAGGACAAGGAGAAGAAGCACCATGGGGGCAGCTGCCAAGCACTAACGGAATCAAAGGGGCAGCCTTGGAGCTATTGACACATTGGAATTTGCTGAGGTGGTTTCAGCAGAACCAGTTGGGATGCAAGCAGAAGCCATCCGAACTTCATAAACTGCTTGCTTTGCTCACCCAGAAGTAATAGGATCTGTTTAAATCCCAGGAGCTGTCAGAGAACTCTTCTTTCACACAGGAGTGATGCATCCTGTGTAAAATTCAATTTCAGGCCACAGATGGTAATATGACAGTGGATCTCAGGGGTAATCAGTGATAACTGAAGGCTTCAGTGCTTGAAAACTCCTGAAATATGCCAAGGAGCTTCTCTTTTTTTTGCCAGCAGTCCCTGCTGGGAGCCTGGTTAGGGCATTTCCTCCCAGCTCAGGTGGGGGTGTTGTCCAGCACATTAGGCTTCAACAGAAAATCTGACAATCATGGTACACTACTTAGCACAGTTTACCTTATCTGATGAGCTTAACTCAAGCTAGCTGCCAAAACATTCAAGTTTTCCTTCTTACCTCTTACATATGCAAATTTCTGTTTGACTTTTATTACGTGTATATGTTTTATTTCCAACAGATCATCATTAATCCATAGCATGCCTGGGTCTGATCCAGTCCACCTGAATTCTGCTGAAGGTGGCACAGGACCAGCACTCTTTGGGGATATAGATGGAAACCCAGCCTGACTTGGCCAGAAACTTCTCCACTAAGCCCTGCACTGATATGTGCTGTGAGAGGCAAACAGCCAGGCAACCCATGAACCCTTTCCCATGAGTCCAATGTCCCCGTCACTGCTGCCGGCAAAACAGACTGTTACCTTATTTTTCATGGTAACTAGCCACTATCACTACCTACAGAAAAAGTGTGAAACCAAGGGTGAAGGTCTACCCAAGCAGCATTAAATCCAGATGTTATCTACTCACAGAATCACAGAATGGTTGAGGTTGGAAGGGACCTCTAGAGATCATCTAGTCCAACCCTCGTGCTCAAGCAGGGACACCTAGAGCACGTGGCACAGGGTTGCATATGGATGGCTTTTGAAGATCTCCAGAGAAAAAGACTCCACAACCTCTCTGGGGAGCCTGTTCCTCACAGGAAAGAAGTTCTTCCACATATGGAAATGTAACTTTCTGTGTTTCAATTTGTACCCATTACGCCTTGTCCTATCACTGGCCATCACCAAGAAGAGTTTGGCCTCATCCTCTTTACATTCTCCCCTCAGGTATTTAGACATATTTATCAGATCTCCTCTCAGTCTTCTCTTTTCCAGACTAAACAGGCCCAGCTCACTTAGTTTTTCTTCATACAATAGACCCTCCAGTCGCTTAACCATCTTTGTCACTCTGTGCTGGACCCTCTCTAGTAGTTCCCCATTCCTCTTGTGCTGGGGAGCCCAGAACTGCACACAATACTCCAGATGTGGCCTCACCAGAGCTGACTAGAGGGGCAGGATCCCCTCCCTTGACCTGCTGGCAACACTCCTCCTGATGCAGGCCAGGAACTCATTGGCCTTCTTGGCCACAAGGACACATTGCTAGTGAATGTCTCCTGCACCACCAAGAAATTGAGGCCGTGGACTGGCATACAGCTTAAAGGCAGGCTGGCCCTCCTCTTGTGCTTGGGATGCTCATGCTGCAGGGAAAGGGACACAGGGTATGATCTGCTCCTGAAGTGTTCATTTTTTTTTGCAAAGATTTTTTAACACCCAGCCAAAGAGCCAATCCAGAAGTTTGTCTGTGTCCCTTTCCTTCACATCATACTTTCTCCTTGCCTACTATCCCCTTCACCCATCAACTCTAACTCCCATGTATGCCAAGTGTAGTCTTGCCATGTCTCCACAAGTGCCCAGAAGTGTGGAAATGGGCTCACAACTTGTAATTCACTGCCATTTCCATACCTTGGGACATAGGAGACAACCAGAAGATCACAACTACTCTTTCACTTTTATAATTAACAGCATATTTATTTGCTGGTTTTTAGCCCCTTTTCCCTTTATGGGCACAGTAACATATGCTACAGAATTGGACCAGGGACCTGGAAATTCTGGAAGTAATTATAACTTGGCTAAGTAGAATATTACTTCTGATTCTTCTATTCTACTGAAATAGGTAAAATCGTTCTCCTGTTAGAAAATCGCAGCTGAAGTTTGTACCGGACCAATAATCCAGTGAGTGCTTTAGTGGTTATATTATAGAGAAAGTTCAGCATTGGAAGAAAAAAAAAGAAAAAGTTATTGTAAGTGCCCAGATAGAGAAAAACAGAGTGTTTACTATATCTGCTTCCCCAGAAATAATCTCATAAGGTGTATTTTAGATACTGTAAGGGTGTAAGGAGGAATCTGTATCCAGCTGGGCTGATACTTTACGTGACTGATTATTTTGAATTTTTTATGTTTCTAATTTTACATCCCTTTCTGTTTGCTTTGGGGCATTTGGGAGGAGTAGATTTTTACCCATTTAAAAATAGTTTGAAAAGCAAGAATAGTGGCCTAGAAATTCTTGGAAATAACTCATCTGTGCCATGTAGAAAGGAACAGCTTTGATGTATTTGAGGAAGCGTTCCTGCTCATCTGGCATTTTACAGTTTGTTTCTGTCAAAACTGTATTGCTCAAACTGATTCGTTAGCAAAGAAGCGTCTGCTCTTTGCCAGATCACACTTGCCTATGCCAAGTTATTTTAGCCAAACACTGCCAGATCCTGTACATGGCATGGGCAGAATGGTCATGTATTAATATCACTGGCATAGAAACAAAATGAAGGCTTTAGTGTATTGAGACATTTACTAGAGTTGTACAAAAGCACAAAGCTTTTTCAACAATGAAAATTGCAGTTTGCGTGATAAACACACATGTCTAAATCTTATCAGCCACTGGAAAAAAACCCCTATATCTGGATCAAACATGCCGTAAGTTTTGGTCAGATGCAAAATTATCTTTTTACTAAAGGAAGACCTTTATTCAGTGGAGACTTCATCACGGAATGGATAACACTTTGGAATTTTTTTGATGTCATAAAATCTTTCTCAGCATTCTGTATTTAATAGATCTTTCCTTGTAGCCATATAATATTATCCCACTTATGTTTGACAAAGGAAAATGATACATAGATAAAAGGGAAATAATTCCAAATAAGAAAAGATAAAAAAGCAATGGGTTTCTAGAGAGGTGGCCAGCGAGGATCTCTCCAGAGGTGGAGAGATCTTTAAGGACAGGTCAGACGAATGACAGTCAGCAATGCCCTAGAATGCGTGTGGGTCAGTTACCCACCTTCCCAGTCCTCTTTCCATGGTTCTCTGACACCTCTGGCTATCAGCTCTAGCTTTCTTATATTCACTAACAGCATCTTCCCATTACTTATGGGAACTTTTACTCTGCCTAAGATCTTCCAAACCTTCTCATGACTTTTTGGACAAAAGAGATGATGTCTGTAGGACCATCTAAACATACATGAGATTTTGTAAAAGGTCTTTTTACTGCTAGCCCTCAAAAGGAAGAAAACAAGTCTCCACTTACCAACTATGTTCCTTAGTTTTAAAACTTATCAGCAGGGTCCAAATCTCCTGCTAGCTGCCCTGCTGGTTGCATATGAGATTTCTTTTATCTAAAACAATAGCTTATTTTCTATTTCTCCTCCTAATCCAATGTTTTTAATATTATTTTTTAAAGAAGATGTGAGCATGTCTATAAAAGGAAGGGAATGTATTCTCACTGAGAGCCTCACTCGTGTTGCAGAATTATCATTTTGGTTTGTAAGAAAGACTTGCATCTTGCAGAATCAAAATAGGATCACTGATCATTTTTACTGGAGGATTAATAAAACCGATGTTCCTATAACATTTCAAAGTGATATTATTTTAGCAGGGTAGATACAGTTGCAGAGTGATGCAGAGGAGCAGTGGATGTGAGCTAGAGCACTTACTGCACAAAGCAGCATTTGAGAAGGATTTTCATCCTTCTCACAGGAAGGCTTTCCAGGTACACAGGTCAAAGCAGTTTAGCAAGTTACACCCTCGTAATGGGTGGAGACCAGTCCTTGGTGTCTCATATCTGTTAAAACTAACAGATTTTCCTTGGCTGATGGAGATGGATAAGAGTATTTTAGAGGAAAAATATCAATTGCTGAATATTGTTTGATAAGCTAAATCTAGCACTAGGAGCTGAAACCAGTTTTGGTATAAAAATGCAGCAAGTACGCTGGATATCCAGGTCAGCCAACAACATTTACATAGAACTGTGATTTTACAACGGCCTGTGTGAATTTATAATGGTCTTTTTTTAAGAAGTTTTCAAATTTTATACATCAGATATCATTTTAACACAATTATTGATGAAGCACAAAAACAGCACAGTATCTCTGTATGTCCAGGACATTCTTAGAAATAAGAAATTCAGTAGATGCTGCTTTATCCTGCTACTGAGTGATACAGCAGAAACATTTGACATCATGTATACAACATCTGTGACGATTTAAAAAATGCCTCTTGATCTGGACTTTGAAATTTCACCTTTCAGCTTGTGCTCTTTACTCAGGAGAGTCTCGTTAAATCACCCGAGTTCATTGCATCTCTCTGGAATTATAATTGCTCTTTTGTAAGCAGTCTAGATGAGACTGGATATGGGAAGGTGCAGAAGTTTGTGTTCATTTATTTTCCATGGCAAAAAAAAAAACACCACTGAAATAAGCTGCACTCATCTGAAATTAACTTCCTCTCTGATCCCCAAAACTATAAAGCTTTTTTTTTTTTCTTTCTTCCAGTGTCGTCTACAAATTAGGTTAAAATATCCTGTTAAATGTGTGCATGAGATAAATGCATGCTTCTGTATCTTGGTGATACAGGACTGATGTAGGGGCAAAGTAATACTTAGCAAAGCATTAGAGACATGTGAGGAGCTGATGGCCCCCTCTAAATCTGTTATTTAGCAATACAGACTAGCCAAAAAGGACACACAATTGTGTAGTTAAGCATTCAGTGGTATGGCAGAGGATTTTGATTCCTGTCCTTACTCCCAGCACCATTTTTGTATTCTACACTAATCTGTCACAGCTAAAATAAACAAGTTGTGGGAAAAGAGACTGCAGTCAAGGATGGTACAACTCTATCCTAGGAAACATGGAGGTTTTGTTGTTTTTGTTTTTGTTTTTCTGTCTGAGATCCCTCAGACAAATGATGGTGTTGAACATAACTTGCTCATGCCTGGCTAGGCGATCCGCACCTAAGTTAATTCTTGTATAAAAGTGAAGGACAAGAGAGAATTTACCATTTGCTCTCTGGAAAACCCATAAGCATAAGGCTGAGGGATATGGCTCCGCTCAAGACATTTACATGGTGTTTTGTGGGCAGGTCTGAGCTAGTTCTTCCCATTAGTAGGCATGGTGGTGATGGGTTTATGGTTGGACTTGATGATCTTAAAAGTAAAGATCAAACCCAACCATAATGATTCTGTATCTATGTTTTTAGGAGAGCTAAACATACTCACCGAGTTATGTTCTTCATTAGGTTATATAGATGCTCTAAAAGTAGACCTGTCATAAATTCTGAAAGATAAGAATTTATTTGAGCCACAAAAGGTTGTAGGTTTAACTAGCTAAAGAAATAAGGAACATAATCAAAGACAGCTTCACCAAGGAGTAAGTCACTTTTTGAGTAATAAAAATAGAGAATCTGAAAGTGTTGATATTATTTAAAAACAGATGGGATTTGAAGCTATAAAATAGTTCTTCCAAAACTGAATGAGCAGATGGTAGCTGAAGGAACAATGGGCATTTTGACTGCGGCTCTCCTTTTGTACATGTGCATATATACATGGAAGAGAGGAAGTCCATGAGAACAGAATATGAACAGACATAAACGCCTTGAGCTTACTTTTTTATTTTACTCTCAAAAGTCCTCAGTTCTTCCAGGAAACAAGAATCATCCCTGGTTTATTCTCTGACATGTCAAGAAATTTTGATTCACATAAAATTAAATAGGAATTAAAGGTGGATGATGGATTTTAGCTAGTATTTAAAATCATAATTTGCTCTTAAATATCCTGAATAGAATGTAATAATATTTTAAGTAACTTCAAGTACTTAAAATGCAACCAACATACATAATTCCTCAGCAATGTGATCTAGCTCCATTTTCTTTTTTTTTAATCTCCTTTTTCTCTTTCTGTGGTCATCCTAATGTCCACACTCCTTGCATCAAGGCACTGGAATCCAAAAGATAAAATAAAACTAAAATCCTAAATCCATATATGTGCAAGTGAATATGGGAGTACATTTTCAAAGCACCACAAGCTTAACATTTTCATAGCAGAACTTCATTGACATCTGGCACTGTGCGATCTGAAAGTAAGAATCTATATTCTCATACTGAAAATAGTAAATTTCTCTTTTATATAATTTGGAAATTAAGTGGAAAACATGGAAAGAATATTTGTGTTTCCTGAGTGTCTCTCCTGACCTTCATGCATAAGACCATGTTGACTTCCAGCTATTGGTCCTTTTCATTCCAGGGTAACTGTAACAGAGGATAATTCTGAGTTTGAATTTTTTTCAACCAGATTTACATCAAACTGGTGTAAGAATTGTAATAGGAATATTTACTAGAAAAAAAATCATTTTCTTTTTTTGCTCAGTTTTATTTCTTTTTTACGCTAAAATCAGTTGGCCAAACTTTTATTCATAACCACATTTCCATGCAGAAAATTTTGGACAGAGTTTATAGCAAGGAATTGAGAAATAGACAGGTTTCTAACTTTTTAAATATTTTAAACCTTTTAAAAGATGAAATTCTTTCATTGGTACTAGAAATCTGTTTATATCTGATTGAAAACTTTTTGAAGTGATTGCAACTGACTGATATTTTTCCATGAAATTTCAAATATTAACAAGAATCATGGTTTAAACAGGATCGTAAAAACAGTGATTTGCTAAAAAGTATTTAAACAGCAAATATAAACAGCATAAACAGCAAGTTATAGAACATTCATAAACTGAAAATAGTTTCACCATATGTACCACAAATAATAAAGACGTCTAATTGGTCTAGCAAGAAATAAGTATACCTTGAGTAAAAAATGCTCCCACAATGAGTCTGGTTTTAAATAACTTTTCATTTTCTTATGTAACTTTCAATGTAACACCTTTGTATAAAGACAAACTGGAATTTCCTTAAAATATCCTTAGGTCCTTTAATGGTGTGTCAGTCTGTAATTTTCTTTCCACATCGGGTATATCCCTAATACCATTTTAATATATTTTTAAAGTTTGTATTACTTGTACTGTACAATGCCTTTGTTTCAAGAAGTGCTAATCAAGAATGTGATTGCATACTTTCTTGAATAGGGAAGGTTTTCTTGTTTGGTTGGTTTTGTTTTTGTTTTGAACGGGAAACAAAAATCTGACCTCCATATATGAACTAAACATATAAACTAAACATTTTGTTTATTTTTCCCTGAACAGGCTTTTTCCCTTCCACAGTCCTGAAGGCTTCTTTAACTGCAACAGCTAGAAATAATTATAATTCAACTATGTTTTAACTATTCTACTTATTTCCTATTCTGAATATCATTACTTTAACATTGACAAGTATAACAGTCTGCAGGCCACCTCATATTTCAAAACAAAAAAAAAAGCCGGAATGACTGTAGATAATGTAACTGTAGCTGATTAACTTAACAGGCATGTTTCCGGATTTTAAAAGCCAGTATCAGTCATTAATTGCTGCAAAATTTTTATGATCCCTTTGGTCAACAGCTATGAATTAATGACAGCCACAATGTAGGGGAAATATTCAAGTCCACGAGGTCGTGTCCTTTACTTCTGAACCTATTTGCATTTTGTTCTTTAGCAAGCCAAGACAGATTGACTCTGCTAAAGTGTCATACAACTCTCTGCTCAGAGAAAGTGTCACTTGAAATACAGCTAAATTATCACAAAATACAATTCCTTTCTTCTCCTCTCTAGTAGATGTGAGACTCTAATGTGTTAGGACTGGCATAGTTCTTTACGCCCCAGAGTAGTCTGTGGCAATTTCAACCAGACTCAGTGTTTGAATTGTGTTATATCATTTATTCTGAATTCTGTATCATTCGAGCCCTGTCTCTTCTTGACATTGCTATAACACTTAGTCGATTTTGAAGCAAAGTGTTTCAAAATAAAAGTTTTGAGACTTTCAGTTTTGAAACATTCTACACAAATGTTTCAATATTTTAGAAATTCTAGGATATTTTTGGGGTCATAATGTTTGCCTGACTTGACCTCAACTTATGGTTGGTCTCAACCTATCTCATATGGCATTTCCATAGAATCACAGAATGCTTAAGGTTGGAAGGGACCTCTAGAGGTCATCTAGTCCAACCCCCCTGCACACGCAGGGTCACCTAGAGCACATGGCACAGGACTGCGTCCAAGCAGGTTTTGAAGATGTCCGGAGAAGGAGACTCCACAACCTCTCTGGGCAGCCTGTTCCAGCACTCTGTCACC
>NW_010583328.1:33519-59624 GCF_000705375.1 Tinamus guttatus
AGCTCCACATCCCTCTTGTACTGTGAAGCCCAGAACTGGACACGATACTCCAGATGTGGCTTCACCAGGGCTGAGTAGAGGGTCAGGATCACCTCCCTCAAACTGGAGGTGCTCTTCTTAACGCACCCCAGGATCCCACTGGCCTTCTTGGTCACGAGGGCACCCTGCTCTGTCAACTTGTCGTCCACCAGAACGCCCAGGACCTCCTCTGCGGAGCTGCTCTCCAGAAGGTCGGTCCCCAGCCTGCACTGGTGTTTGGGGTTATTTCTCTCCAGGTGCAGGACCTTGCGCTTGGCCTTGTTGAATTTCATAAGATTTCTCATTGCCCAGTTATCCAGCCTGCCCAGGTCCCTTTGGATGGCAGCGCAGCCCTCTGGGGTATCGGCTACTCCTCCCAGTTTTGTATCATCAGCAAACTTGCTGAGGCAGCGCTCCATCTGTTCATCCAGGTCATCAATGAATAAATTGAACAGAACTGGACCAAGGACTGACCCCTGGGGGCCACCGCTAGCTACAGGCCTCCAGCTAGACTCTGCACCACTGATCACCACCCTCTGAACTCTGTCATCCAGTCAGTTCCTAATCCACCTCACTGTCCACTCATCTATCCCACACTTCCAGAGCTTGCCCAGGAGGATGTTGATTTTCTTATCATCTTGACATGCTGATTTGTTTCTGGGCTCAAGGAGGTCCTACAAGTCCCCTAAAAACTGCAGGCTGCTTCCCAAAAGTGAAAACAGCTAGGATGCCACTCAATATTTACAGCTAAGCTTTCCTACTCCTAGGGTTCTGCTTTCAGACATATTTCCAGAGCTCTGCAAAGCAGGAAGGACCATGGACAGACTGCACTGTTGAAAAACAAGTTCTCAAAAAGAAATAATGAAAAGCCCACCAAACTAACAGCAGATGCAGCCTCTCCATATTCTTATACTCATTACAGATTACAGGTCAGGCAGAACTGGTCGACAAGCCCAACATCCCCACTGACTTCAGTCCAGTACTTTCCACAATAGTTCGGTGATGTAAATGGCTTCTAACTTTAACCAGTTGTATTTGTTTACATTGGGTTTTTTCTTGATGGATAACACCTAAGGCAAACACTTTAACTACCTATACACAATTCCATACTTTAGTTGATCATAAGTGGCCTTAACGGAAAAATGTGATTGATGAGAGTCTTCAGGTTCTTAAATAAGAACTTGGGCAGGGGTATTCCTGAGGTCAGGGATCTACACTGTGAAAGCTTCTAGGAGAAGCCTTCTACAGCTTTCCACACAAAAGTCTCTGAAAAATCAAAGCTCACACAATTCAAGAGACACTGTATAGAAAACAAAACAATTAAAATTATATTTAATCAGGAAGCCTTACTGACACTCTGTTTTACTTTGTGAATATTTTTTTTTGATTTATACTGGTTGGTACTGTATTTACCCTAAATATAACCAGACTTACACTATTTTCCTTGGATTTCGTAGAACTTTATTACAATTAGAGTTAACTTATTTCTGGTTAAAATATGCAATAGAACTAAATCACTATTGGAATTTGAAATTTTGGATTAACAGTGATATATACATGAAGAAAGATAACACTGACAGGAAGCTGCGAGAATATACTACCACATCATACTCTAATCATCTTCTGCTAGTTCCGATCAGAGATAACGTGCTGGTGATACAGTAATCTTTGACTTGATGTAGGAATGTTACAATTTTTGATTTTACTTCAAGATTTTCTTTCTAGACTTTAAGGTACCTTTTTCCAAGTCTAATTTTCAAAAATCTTATCTCATAGGTAATACAGTGTTGCCAATGACCTAACAGGTAGATGATACAGTACAGAAAGTAGACATATCCTGTTTAAGTCTTTCACAATCAATTCTGCCAAAGCAGTTGCATCTTATTTACAATTTCTGCCAATTTTTGAGGGGAGTGGGATTCCCCTCCATAGAAAAGACATTTGATTTCAGCCTATCAGAACTTTAGACTGCTTTTTAGAGAACATTGCCCAGTCTTCCTCTGCTCCAACTCCCATATTCATAAAGAGAAATCACAACTATTTTGCTCTCTTTAAGTTGATTGGAAATATTTTTGGATGGTTGATGTGCCTTTCTTTGTAACATCAGAAATCTAACTGTTTGGGTTATAGCTTGTAACTCCTAGTTCAAACATTAGTAGTTCTGACAGAGGCCTTAACAGGGCTGCAGTCAAACCCAATGAATGCATTTTTTTTAATGAGGACATGGATCAGCAGCTGACCCTCTCTTCCAGGGGACTTAATAACCTGCTGCTTTCCCAAGAGCTCTAGGAGAGCTCTGGTTTCACATCTAGGAGCAGCATGACTTGGGAAATCTGCTTAGCTTATAGCTCCCACTTGTCTTTCTCATGCCCATTTCCAAGGAGCTGAGCTTCTCCCGAAGCAGCAGTGACAAGGGCCACTTTACAGCATAGCAGATTAAAATTATAAGATTAGCTGGATGGGGACGGCCAGCTGAGGACCACAAATGAATTCGGTGTCTTCTGCAATGCCAAGCACTGATGATTCACCCTCCCAAAACAGGAAGATGCTGCCACTATCTCAGTGGTTCCTATGTAGGACAGAACTTTGACCAACCAGGAACAAAAACCTTCCTGCCTGTTCACAAAAAAAAAGCAGTCGTTTGGACCCGTCCACTAGTATTAACTTGACCAGAACACATAATTAAGAGTTGTGATTGCTGGCTTACATGTTTGACCTGATCTTCCAGTAACATATGTTTTGTTGGTTATGGAAATTCTTGAGATGGCTGCCAGAGACATTCAAGGATCTGAGAGCCAAAATAGCTTTTTTTTTTTCTATCTTATTAGTATGTCTCTCCTTTACTAATATTTTCTAACATTTTATGTTATTTCTCAAGTTTGTCAAGTAAGTTTCAAGTACACAACAGGTCATCTCTTGTTTTATGTACACTGAAATGAGAATAAAAAATAATAATAAACATTTTACTTATGTTTCTTATTTTACTCTAGACTAAGATTAATATCTCCTATTTTTAAAATATAATATCAGTCTTTTGGTATTATATTGTTCCAGACCATTTAATCTGTAGAGTTCCTTCAGAAACAATATTTCTGAATGCTTAACAAAACATTCCTGGAACAAGAATTCACTCGGCATTTCACCCTTTCAGCCTCAGAAATCAACTGCGTTTGCTGCATGTGTATTTTGTTTTGATTGGCTTGCACTTTCCTTAGTTTAGAGATCAGAAAGTGACTTTGTATTGTAAAAATAAGCTTCATAAGCTCTGTGTGAGTCTAAAGAAAAGAAAAGGGGAGAGAGTGGGGGATATTTCATTGTACATTGGTTGTTTTTGACAGCTTTATTAACACTGTGCCTCAGATGCTTTGCATTAAAACTTAATATAAAGAATGCTGAATGAATGCCAAAATCAACAGTATTGTTAGATAAATGGAATCTCTGTGCCCAAGTTCTAATTTATTCTGACATAAAATTGGTTGCCTGCAATTAAAGGTTCATTATTCTACCCTAAGACATAAGTAAACACCGATCATAAGGATTTAAATGATCACAATGGTTTGTACAAATTCTAAGATCAATTTTTGTTCACCTAGTTTTATGCTTTTAATAGCTATTACATATTCATTTTAATATTGCTAATTGCTACAGGCACACTTTAATACTCTAGTTCTGTCTCATCCCAGTATCTGCCTGAATTTACTTACTCGTAGACTGATTCTCTTCGAGTCTGCTCCATTTTGTTTTTGCATGTTCTTTCTTGTTCTGTCTACTCATCCTTTTCTTTTTCTGTCCACTGAGTCATGCTCTTCTCTTCATATTGTAGCTGACATTTATTTTTATAGAAAAAGAAAAACACGCAAGGTGTTGAAAGGAAGAACCTAGGGAGGAAAGAGGGAGATAAGAGACTCTAAAAGAAATACACACACTGACTTTCCAAATGCAAGGTTGATGACATAGATGCTGGAACATCTTAACTCAGAGCTCCACAACTATTTGATATTTACCTCTGCTGCTATTACCACATATTCATAACTTCATAAAATTTTCCTCTTTGGTCTCTAACTGAACATGAAATGTCCAGAAAAGTCTGAGCAAAGGAGACTGTTAGCTTTTCTTATAGACTGTATGAAAACAACTCATGTTTTCTTAAAAATACATTAAATGGAAGTTCAAAAAAACTAAACCTCTTCCTATTGTTTTTCTTTTTGAATGATTATTTATTCTTAAAAGAGAAACAAACAAATAAGCAAAGCTGAAAATGCCACTTAAAGGAAATGAGCAAGGTGTAATAGCTATTTACTCAATTAAGAAATCAAGAGGGAGAAAATGTCAAAGGTTGTAATCATAACCTTACTCCACTAGTCTTTTTTCTAGCCTTAGCTATTGATTATCTAGTCAAAATAAACGATGCTCGTCCCTGCTGCCTGTTTACCTACCTAACAGATCAAGCAGAAGCCACATTGAACAACCATTCAGAAACAGCTGCATTTCAGTGCACATTTGAAGCAACTGCCAAGTTTTGTCCAGAGAACAGATTGGCGTTTTATTTAGTAATATGCCAGTCTTTTACTAAAGCAATAGAATAAAGAATCCTACTTTACCTACTCTTTATTTTACCTGTTAACCCACACAATGTGATTATTTTAGCAAGGACTGTTACAAAGTGTATACTAGCACATGTTCTCCTATGGAGATAGCTGACTCCATGATTCTCAGCATTTGTTTAATGCAGCTTTATGTATGCAATGCATATACACACTAGTAAAAAACAGTTATCTCCTCTCTATTATAGAACCATGAAAAAATGACATAATTATATATCACCTGTCTTCCTTAAGTGCATTTCACCTGAGAGACATCAAGGAATTAATAAATGTTTTAATTACCAAATCAAAAAATAAGAACTCAGGAAGTTCCATAACTGAGTTGTTCCTGTGGCCTTTATTCTGTTGCTTTGCATATTCTCTGATATGCATAGGATGCATTATTTAATTAAATAAGTATAAATTCTTTTTACCTTAGGAAAAGTGCACACTCGCAAGTTATGCATGAAAAATATTTAATTCTTGTGCAGAATCAAATTACTTTCTGAATGCAATTTGTCTGTAAGATCTTTTAAAATGTTGCTCTAATTAACTATGGTGATCTAGTAGCGTTATTCTGGCTTCACTCTGCTATTAAAAACAGCAAGCTCCCTGTGCTAAAACAGATTTCTTATTTTGATTTCTCTCCCTTGGAATGCATGTGTTTTGTACATCTGATCGTAGAGCATAGCTGGATATTTCTGAGTTTCTGTTAATTTGTCTTGTTGGTGGCCTTTGAGGGAAAAAAAAAAAGATTTCATCAGCTGATTTAACATTATCTAGGCAAGAAGTAAGTAACTGTGTTCATAATATTCTTATGAGTCACTCAGTTAACCCCAGTGAGACCGTTTATCTGGATAAATTGAAGAGGATTAAGCTTTCTGACTGCTAACTAGTGGATATGGGTGTAGTTTGACCATTAAAAATTGAGCTAAGGACAGAATTTGGATTCTGAGGATCATTTTGCTAATTTCTGATTCAGACTTCTGCTAAGTCTGAATGACTTTAGCAGCCCATAAAAAAAAATAAAAGCAGAAGTCATTTCTAGTAATGTAATGTAGCAGTTGTTCCATTCAAAAGGACATTTTTCTTGCAACTAATATTTGCATTTTAGGACTTTGGCCTAAGGAAAATCCTTTGATTGCGTATGTACAGCAACCCACACACAGAGTTGCAACCTCAAGGCACTAAAGGGCAGGAGTTTTGCCATTAATCATAGAAATGCATAATTTGCAATTGTATCTACCAAAGCAGCAAGATGAGGGAGGCGCCTACAGCAGAATTCACTAAACCCTGAAAATTCAAAATTAAACTGAGACTTTGTCCTTCATTCATCAGATACAGCAAGCTCTTGCAACAGATCTTACATAATCTACCGCAGGTGCTGTAATACAACAAACAAAACGTGATGAGGTAAGAGGGAAAAAAAGCTGATGTCTCAACTCTGGATGTCTATACTTCTGTGTGTTGGGTTCCACTGCTAATAAATAACATGTTTGGTTATTTTTTGGGGGGTGTGAAGGCAGGGCTTTTGTTCAGTGTCACAGGTGTATTTTCTACCATGTGCAGATGTTATCAAAATGCAAATGTTTACCTTGCAGGCAGAAAAAAAATGCACATTCAAACTGTTGTAGTTATTGAAATGAACTCTCAACCACACTTTTGTAGAAGCATTCTATAAAAATATGTTAGGAAAATCAAATTCAAAAGTGCATCTCATCATCCAAAGCAAGCAAAGGAGTTAGTTACTTTTCTTTAAAAAATAAATCTGTATAAATTTCTGGTATATTTAGAGGCTATATTAATAATCTGTTTTGGTAATTATCTTCTGTTTCTCTTAGCACACAACAGTGTGTGTCCAGCAGATTGAATGACATAAGAGCAAAAATTAGGTTCCATTATATTTTGACTTCTTTAAGCCTAATGAAACAGAGCTTATGGGAATATGATGATGAAAATGCAACTAATTCTGCTATGTATCAAACACTGCTGCATTGCTCTATCCTCCCCAAGTGTTCAACAGCACAAGATACCCACTCCAGCGTCTCCCAGTGCTATTCACAAATTTCAGCTGGTCAAGGAAGCTTGTGCCACAGAGGTTACTCTGTGCCTATGCATGATACACAGAGTAGTGTTGTGCCCTGGCTGTGATGAGATGAACCTGTGGACTACCACAAAAACTCCCACAAAAAGACTCGATCCAATTGCTGTTCCAGCTCAACTCAGTTCACAGTGCAACCCCATGTCCCTACACAAGTGGAGGGGTGCAAAAAAATAGAATAGGGCAGAAACACCCAGGCCCAGCAATGCCACAAAAGAAAAGATCATATAACCACTGCTATGAGCATTTCAGATGAGAAATTACAGCGTGCTATAGATTTAGCTGAAAAGCCTGAAAGGGGAAGAGACGAAGGAAGGTTGTAGAGGGTCCATCAAGCAATGAGATGTGCCATTCCAACCCTGCTATAAGTGCTTGTTTTCAATGATGTCAGCTGTTTCCAATGAAACTGACTTGAAAATTGGTATCTTCCTACTTATGAGAGAATTTGTTCACTTCATCTTTTTACTGGCAAAAGTATTGTTATTACTTTTCATTCCAAATTCCTGCTAGCCCTGCAGAGCCACCTCAGCTTTGGGGAGGTGAACCAGAGTCTATTTTGGCATAAACCAGAAAGAACACAGCTTGATCTCAGATCCCAGGGTGAGATTTCAGGGCTGGCAGTCAAGAAAGTCATGGTTTTATTTGTAAATTAAGAGAGAGGTCAACAGGAAAGTCATTGGGGAAAAAAAGGGGGGTAAAAGGCAAATATGGAACCCTACCATGCCATTTATAGTCACTTTATAGATGAGAGCACACTTTATGTAATGTAATTTGAGTTATAAATAATATTGTTTTTTGTTTCAGCCAAAAATCTGTTGATCATTTAATTATGGAGAATGGATGTATTTGTGCTATGTTACTCATTACTTTATTGAAAAATATTTCTGCAGTGATAATCTATGGAAAAGTTACTGCAGCAACAGGGAAAATGATAATAGAAAAGAATTACTCTAAATATATCTACTAAGAGAGATAATGAAGATTACTGGAAATCTTTGTTCCTTTAAATCAAATAGTGGAAAAACACAAAGAAAATGAAATAAGGGAAGATATGTCAAGTGACAGATCTTACTTTGGAGTGGAAACATTAAAAAAATGATCATTTATATAAATAACATTGTGGGAATGACCCAACCATTTTCTGAATCTGCTCAGTACTCAGGATATCTTTTTCCCTTGGCTGGTATTTAGTACCTACTCAGTATTAAGGTATACAATGCAGTAGCAGTCTCTTAAGCTAATTTATTTTAATCACCACTGATGAGTAATTACTATGTGTTGTCAAATAGAAATATTTACTACAAAAGAGAAAGAAGCATTCTTTTGCAAATACCATAAATGAAAACACTATGCAAAAGCACAAATATAAAGAAAAATATGTCTCGATGTCCATAAATCTAAGATGGCAACAATGGAAGATTTGCGGCATTTCTTTGACCCACCTAAATACTGAAGTTTAATTTTTAAAAAGCAAAGATTTCTTTTTTTCTGAAAGAAAGTTAGAAATGAGATTTTAAAGAAAACAGAACATAAAACACTATAAAATAATAATTTATAATGCCTGGTCATGATATGTAAAATAGCGTATTTGCATTGAGAGGCAAACAGGTGGAGGAAACAGAAAGAGGAAATATATTCTTGTGAGGAGAGTATACTGAATCTAGATAAAGATACGAAAGGATACCTAGGATGTGCTTGATTTTTAATGAGGGGATCTATTTAAACAATATCTGCAATAGCACTTACACTAGAATTCATGGTACATATTTGTAGATTTTTGTTGTGACTCATTTTTGTGCAGAAGAGGCTGGGAATGCAAGACTGACAAGACACGCCAGCTGGTATCTATAGATCAAAACTCAAGCTCTGCTCTGGACAAGTGCCAATTTTAAATAAAACCAGTTAAAAATAGAAACTTGCCCATTCAAGTAGGAATTCAAAGGTAACTGAATATGGTGATGACCACATTGCACCTCTTGTTGTCACTAGTTACAGAGAATGATACACTTTGGTCATCGTCATAGAGGTGGGGAAAGTACACTGAGTCAACTAGTCAGTTTAAAATCAAGTCCAGGTGGTAGTGAATTTAAAAACAAAACAGACACCAGCTCCACATGATGCTCTGTTGCAGAGGATGGATGATGAGACACTGTTCAGCAGCATTTCCTGAGGGCTGACAGGACTGTGCATCCTTGCTAGAGCCTGGCGGTAGCTGGTTTTGTAAGAGCACACGGTTACGGCAAAGGCATTAAGGACAGAGAGGAAGTATTGGCTTTTAGAGTAGCCCTTCTAGCAGGCAGGCTGCCCAGCCCCATGGACAGCAGAGCCTGCTGCCTTGACAGCCTCCAACCTCTCACCTCTAAAACTGAGATATCCAGATATAGAGATATATGTAGATATTAGTAGGTATCTACGTAGGTATGTATGTGTGTTTGGCCCAGTGAGATGAGGGTCTGTGAGGGAAAATCTGATGATATTCTGATGATGGGGAGACATGCTGGTTGATGGTTAAGCCTTTTGGTTTATTCAAATTCTTAGAGTTTTTACTTAGAGTTTACCAAAAATGTTCGCAATTTATCTGAGATTTTTACGTTTCTTTACCACAGAGAGAAAACCTTCCTGAACCATCTAAATAAAAGACAGCATGAATTCTCAGGACAAATGAAGGGAGCATGCCAAGGTAATAAACAGTTCACTGCTGAGCAAAAAGAAAGAATTTGAAAATTCCAGCGTGGCAGCAGAGATTTTATAGAATATTGCAGTAGTTTTAACCTTTTAACTTGGCTGAAGTTTCTAAGGGCCCATGACAGGTATCTAGGAAGTGCAAGACTTCTGTCAGTAGGATCAAATTCACTACAGAGAATCCTTCTTCAGTAGAAATTCACTACGGTTCTATAAATTTAACATATTTGAAAGTTATTGCTATAATAAACTAGTGACAAATGTGCCTGCAATCAGGTAAAGAAGAAATAAACCTCATTAATGCAACTTCCAGAAAAAATGGTTCGGTTTTAGACAAGTAAAATCAACATATAACAGTAGTGATAGGGAGAGTAAATATATTTATTTTTTTCTAGAGTCAAGAAAGGCAGCGGAGAACTCATCAGTTGAGTGAAAGAGTCCAATGTTATTTTAAACATAAATTTCTGTATTTTGAAAGCTCTTTAGGGTCTGTATACACATTTTAAAACCACTTGGTTCAGCAAAATTTCTATGAAAAACAGTTAAAACATAATACCTCTAAACTGATTAGTTAGTTTAAGGTTAAAGAAGACCTATAAGGTATGTGATAAAGAAGTCAAGATTAGATCTTTAGTGAATTGTTGCACTGAAAAACATGGAATATATTCATGTAGTCATACATTTGGGGAGAAATATTGTGTTTAGTGTTTAGCAATACCCCTCCAGAGACTATGCCCAAAAGCTGTTAGTTCATGGAAGTGTTAGTTCATAGATCGGTTCATGAAACCACTCTAACATCTAGAGTCAAGAAAGGCAGCAGAGAACTCATCAGTTGAGTGAAAGAGTCAACAGATTCCTCCTAGGCATCTTTTCCTTTTGGTATTAATTGCAGGTTACTTAGCATTTAGTATTTATCAAAAGATATCTGATAATATACGGATGTTGGGGGCCCTTGAAAGCAACATAGCGAATGGCATTGCTACCACAACACAAAGCAGCGCAAGTGTGGGGAGAGAGTGAAAAAGGAAAGGCGGTGTTAGAAGCCACACAGGGTTTTGACAAGCGGCATCCAGCATCAACACAGTGAAAATTTATCTGTGCATACATTTTCAGAGCTATATTCCTTGACATTATGCTTTTTTGATCCACAAGTTCAGCAATGTAGGTTTGCAAATTCTAACAGAAGCCTGGGAGTTGCAGAACATAACTTTTTCTGTATCAAAGGAAAAATTACATTATTTGAGCATGAAACAAAATGTATGTTCAAAGACAAAAATTTCAGCAATTTGATGACAGTAGCACATTAGGTCTAATCTGTGACTATTGGCGCTTATTTCTCAGTAACAGCAAGGATGGTGTAACCAGGGACATACTGTTACTTATTCTCCTGCTGATTCACTGCACCTCCCTTCTGACAAATAAAAGTCCTAAAGAATATTTTGTCTGGATCTGTTCCAAACATGTTTTTTTCTTATCTTCTCTAATTAGGAAAATCCTTTTTTTCTTAAAATGCATCCATATATTTTGAGGATATAACAAACAGTAGGTCATTTTTGTTATATAATAATAAAGAAATCTCTAAAGCATTAATATAGATAAAAGTTCTGTGTTATATAATAATTAAGACATTGAAGGTATTTCTAAGTTGTTTTTAGCTCATATGCAATAGCAGTTTGATATTCACATACTTTTCCTAGCATATACTCAGGCATTTTCATAAATTTTGGTTGGCATATAGAAGATTAATTCATTCTGATATAGCTCAAGGTTTTTCATTATTCATACCTCATTTAAAATATCTCTAACACATAATTTCGATTGTTAAGTAGAAGGAGATCAATTCAGAATATATATGAACAATGTCTGTTGCATCTTTTAACTCTCTTTTTTTTTTTTGGCCATAGACATTTAAAAGAAATTTCATGTATTCGAGGTACAAGAACGTTTTGAGCTACCTCTTATTTTTTCTAATTATTAGTCCCAAAAATAAAATCCCAAGGATTTTCTTTTTTTTCTTTTTTTTTCTTTTTTTTTTTTTTTTTGTTCAGGTGACTATATTCTTCTTTTTCTTCTACATTTCGGAAACCCTGAAATAGGATTAAGATAGAAACAGTGCCAGGTGAACCCTTGCAGGTCCATTAAAATTAGAAATAAGGCTGGACAAGCTTGTTTTTTAAGAAAATATCAATACTATGACGTGTTTTAACATTGTTGTGGACAGAGGTCTTCTGGGCTGGCTCAGGACTCGGTGTTTGTTTTGCTACATTTCTAATATGGGTTAGAGGGTGGCAAGGCTTTCTTGCAGGGAAACATCTCTTTGTAGGTCTTCTGATGATATTGGGGCTAAAGGCAGAGACACTGCTGAAGTCAGTGACTTACCAGGCGTAGCGGATGTTCTCTGAAGTGTTGAACTTTCTGCTGCTGAGATGTAGAAAGCAACTGCTATTGATGATTATACTGGGTAATACCTTATCAGGCAGCTGATTCTGTGGTGGTCACATATGGATAATGTTCAGTTTTGTGCTATTCTGTAGCAAAAAAAAATGTAAGTGCAAACCCCCATTTTTGTATATAGAAAGTGAGCATCCAGTTGTGTTGCAGTTTATTGAATATATCGGCCCTAGGCAATTGTAAGTGGAATGCATATTGCAGTTTGCATTTTGAACAACACCCAGCATCTCTTCCTTTTCATATAGCCTTATATAGACTATAGCAGAGATTTTAAAATATTCAGTTTACTTACAAATTGAATACTTGATGCAAGCAGGCTAAAGCAGAAGAAACAGGAAAGGTCGCAATTTAGTAATACTAGACTAGGCGGCCTTCTCTTGGTCTCCTACTTCTTCATGTACAGCCAGAGAGGATGGGAGCTTGTAGTCCCTGTGCTGCACACAGTTGCAGAGCTTCTCAGGTGATTCTCTTCCACCCAAGGTAGGACACATAACCAATTGTGTAGAGCATTTGGGAAATGTCCCCTGGGATCAACAACGTTGGCTAGCAGTGATGAAAGAATCTAAGGAGACAACGCAGCATGGCAAAACAGAGTAACGGCATATTCTTTATCAATATTATCACACAATTTGAGAAAATGCGTGTTCACTCTGTACAAGTGAAATCTGGAAAGAAAGAATACAGTAGCTTAATATTAAAAAAAAAAAACAGATATGATAAATTACTCCTTCCAGGTGAAAATTTTGCTGTAAGCTCTTAGATAAGGTCTAAGGAGGGTTTGGCCACAAAGGTCTGGGAGGAATAGCTACCTCCTGGAAATCATCAGGAACTCGCTTTAGTCATTACTTAAGTGATTTAATGATGATCTCTATGAATAGGCAACCTGCCAAGGATTTTGGTGATGCTGAAGTCAACAATATATTAGTGGCAAACCAAAACCTGTTTCACTTTAGGATGAAAATTAACACTGTGCACATTTAGGATCAGGCCTTAAAAGAAAAAGTACTAAAATTAAATTCAACACAGACATTGCTTGTATCTACCATAGGAAATTTACTGAAAGGATGTAAACAAGAAAGAAAAAAAGAATCAATGACTTTGACAATGCAACAATTTCTTTCTTTATACAAAAGATGGAATATCAACCTGAATAAAGAAAAAATATAAGAATATATATAGTGTATGCGTGAAAAATTCAAGGTGAAAACTTAATCAGAGTGACAATGAAAACAAAATAGCCTTATTTTTAAAAGAAGTCTATAAGAGAGTTAAGCAGGAAATCTACTTGCCGTCCTAAATATGCTCACATAATTCTACTAAATAACTTACAGTGAACAATAGTCTTTTTTGTAAGTTCTCAGGATATCAGCAAGAGGAGGACTAGAAAGGACAAATGGGTCTTGTGGATTAGTAGGGCATGCAGGGATTTGTGTCAACATTTTGGAGGAGTTCGATGATGTGTTTGCCACAATTTTGTCACAGAGATGTGGGGAGTTAGCTAAACTCACATTTTGCAAAAATACACATGGGACAATGAAAAGTAAAGTCCAGTAATAAAATAATAATTTAAATATCATAAAGTTTTCTGCTTTTTGTTATTCCATATGCCAAAGCGCCTTTGAAACACAGTATGAAATTGAGAGATGTTTACCTCACATTCATGTGTATTTCTTCAGAAACCTTTGCCGTAGCTTAGAAGCAGCATATCTGCAATGTGATGCAGGGGTTGCTATGGTGAGTTCACATTTCATATTTAATACTGTACCTGAGTAAACAGACATTGTAACAACCTGTTAGAAGTGCTATTGGTAAAGTTATGTCAGCATTTCTATCATGAATACTTGTTCTTGTATTGAAAATTGGCCAAGATAGGAAAAAAATATTTTCCTAAACCAAATCCAGACAAGTTTTTGCACTTCTTCAGAGCTTTTTTTTGTGGCTTTGAACACTTTCAGAAAATCTCTGTCTCAAAAGTCAAATTAAAAAAATCAGTGAGTTAGTTTCTATGCTTGAGAAGGCAGTGATTTTTATGTCAATTATAGCACTTTTCATTTAGAAAAATCTTCCAAAAATTTGGGGAAAGTTAATTTTCTTTTCACGGTTAAGTCTGTGCCAGTGGGCATTCAGTCAGGCATTAATTGCATTACTTATTTTACAGCCCTTCAGTTCTGCCAGAGTGACATAAAGAGACTTTTGTAGAAAGGAGAATCAGGCCCCTAGCTCTAGTATTTAATGATTCAATTTAACTAAATGGCATCAGAAGTTTAACTTGTAGACTTCGGCACATGCTTTTTGAGCAATTACTTGAGTGTTCTCCAGGATAACATATAAGAAAGCAGTGTATTGCTAGAAGTAATCAAATACATCTATCTTTTTGGCACTTATTTATTTTTTCTAATCATTACCTTGGAAAAAGAGTAAATAACTTTCAGAGCAGGTTTTTTTCTTTATGAGATCCCCTGTGTAGGTCAGGATAACTCTTGCATTATTCATTTGTATAATTTTTTTGGTTGGCCTGATTAAATGTTTTCCTTTCATGAAATTCTTTTTAATTAAAGCAACTTTTGTAGGCAACGTCTGCATTCCTAAAAATCTTTCTTTCTAAATAGTAATATTATTCAAACAAAACTTCTACAATCATATTTTTAAATATATTTTTTCTAAGGATTGTAGAGGTTAAGGATGGGAGGGGAAAAATCAAAATTTACCAAAAAGCAAGGAAACATACATCCTTGTCCAGCTTTCCCATAAGATCTGATTATTATGAGAGGACTTGCTTATGAGCCTGTATGTTGATCTTATGATGACTGTAGGTTTAACTGGAACTGTTCCTTCTGTGCTTCATAACAGCCAGTAACAGTGGATACCCATTACAGTATTGGCTGAACAGTGAGACTGAACAAACACATCTTTCCCGTAAGTCAGGAAGAACACAGTTGGAGAAATTCAAACAGATCATAAATGTACACCATTAGATGGTAATGAGAAGGTAAAGATATTACTCAAATTTAGTAAAAAAGAGAGAAGAGAGATGTTTAGGATGTTGCCTCGACATATGCTATAGAAGCTGTTGTTTTACACAACAAATCAAGGCCCTTTGTGTTAAATGAGGTTGTATATATCCCTGAAATTGTTTTGATGGTACTTTTGGTGGTGGTGATTGTTTTAAAGTGCTACAATATTTGGATGTTACTGCCCAACTACTTGTTCAGTTTCTGCAACATCATATAATAGGACAGATATTCACCTCCACAAAATCCAATGTCATGGCTCTAGAAGAAGATGAGAAATAGAGCTGCACTTGCAATCTTTCATTTTAAAGTCTTCTTTCCAAATATAAGCCAATATCTACCTTTGCAGTGTTCAGGGTCAAGAGCTTCAACACTAGTTGCAGTATTAGAAAACGCTATCTAAAAATACAAATAAAGGAATAATAGAATACAATGAATTCTATGTGTTTTGAATAATGGAATATAATGAGTACTACATGTTTCATGGTACTCAGCTATGAGAAAAAATAAGACTAAAACATCAGTCTATCACTTTTCAGGAATCATCACCATAAAGCATTAATAATTAATCATTTCTTTCCTTTATGTTCCTGCATCTGCTTTTTCCACAGCAGTTATTTTTAGACATATTCACTGATGTGCAAAAAAGTCCTTCTAAGAGGGCAAGTCAGTGTATTTGATTCTTACTTTTATTTGCATGTATAAAAAATGGAGCAAGGAGTTCTACATTTAAGGATCTTCATCAAAAAGCTTATAGACCCCAAGTGGATCACTGTCCAATATCAGCAGAGTAATCCAGAACAACTCTGTTAGTCTCATTCATGATAAGATACCAATGAATTTTCAAAAATACAGACTCCAGAAAGTACTACTTGGACTATTCTGATAAAGAAGTCACAAAATCAGCAGAAAATCATCATACACATGAAAGCAATGTGTTCAGAACAACCTCTACCACCCTTTCGAGGGGAAGTGGCTATATGCTGAAGTAGCTGACACTTCCCTGGTTCGTTAAGGACATTCCCAACCAGAATGCATTTGAAGCATAACCTAGAGAGGGCAAAGGTATGGATTATAATATCAAAGAGCCACAAGAAGTGGAAATAAATCTAAGTCCAAAACATGCTTTAAATTTCATACCTCTTTGATACTGCTTCTTGTATACACCACTTTTCTGTAGCACAATGAGTTGTTTTGGACTTAGTTATAAATTCTCATTGCTTTTGTTTTGTGATAAAACCCAGTATTCCTCAGTGGAAACATCACTGGTGGTCTGCTAGGCTTGTAATCTTCCTCTTTATGTTAGAAGATTTGACTTGGTTTTGTTTTGTTGCTCTGACTCTTAGGATCAGTAAAAAAATCAGAATCACGGTGTGATAGTGTTAATCGCATGAAAAGTCAGTAATACCATCTGAGTGCATAAAGTTCAGAGACAAGGAAGCTTCATCATTAGTCCATTAATATTTTGACTGAATGAATTTCTCTTTCAAATCATGGAAGCCATAGCCTTGCATAAGATATCGGATGTTAGACCTCACCATAGCTACAGAATTCAGAGTCTGATAGAAACAATTAAAAATCAAGAATCATGTTGTTAAGAAAAACTTAAGAATCCTAAGAAGTGCTATGTTAAGGTCAGATGCCTAATTAAAAGATGAGCACAGTATATTAAACAGTTAAAATATTCTTCAAGCACTAACTGATTTTCTCAAAATCGTTGCAAAATAGTAAGGCAATTCTTATCACACTTTTCTGATAATTAGAACTGAATAAACTGACTTAAAAAATATCATAGCACACTGATGAAAACCATTTTGCAGGCGGTAGTGGTAAATATTACCACCTTGATATTACCACAACCTTAATGATTTAGTTGATTGACTTGATGATTCTGATTTCATAATTACCTTGGATGTTATATCCATGTACTGGTAACTCTATTAATAAACAACAGAGCTAGCCCAATTTGTCTCAAAGTATTTATAAACAAGAAAAGTTCATAACACCATAAAACTATAATATCTTCCAAATTAACATCATAAAACTATAATATCTTCCAAATTTTCTATCAAATCAGAACAGTAATTTACAGGACAGTTTTAACTGCTATTATCCTCATTCCTTATGTTTTCTGCTTTATTCCTTTACTTAATCCAACATTTAATTTTGAAAGTTTAAATATTGTTTCAGAAATAATTGTAAAATAAATTTCGAAGGAGAAAGAGGGGAAAATCCATAATAAATTAACAAGAATCAGAAAATACTGCTAGAATTGTGAAAGCAAAGATTAAGAGCCAAAGAACAAAGCTTTGCTATCTTAAGGCCATCTCTGATTGCCAAAAGAACATGATTTTTTTCTAGTCTTTCTTCCTTTTACAGTGTAAACCTTAGAGGATGATAACGTTACTCAAACAGAATTCCCTTTGACAGCACTAAGAGCTAAGCATGAATGAATATCTCAGAATTCAGTCCATGTTTCTACTTAGTGGTTTATTGCCTACAGACACCAAAGCAAGTGCAGATACAGAGCAAAGGAGATTGCAAAAGACTGGTAGTGTATATAAATATCTCAAGGGAGGCAGTGAGGAGGATGGGGCTGACCTCTCTTCAGTGCTGGCCACCAATAGAACTAGAGGTAAAGGCCACAAACTGAAGCACCAAAAGTTCCACAGGAACTTAAGGAAAAATTTCTTGACAGTGGGGGTGACAGAGCACTGGAATAGGTTGCCAAGAGAGGTTGAAGAATCTCCTTCTCTGGAGATCTTCAAAACCTGCTTGGATGCAGTCCTGTGCCACGTGCTCTAGGTGACCCTGTGTGTGCAGGGGGGTTGGACTAGATGATCTGTGAAGGTCCCATCCAATTTTAAGAATTCTATGATTCTATGATAACTTATATCAGTGGCCAGTAAAGGAGGAGAGAAGGAGTGACACCAACTCAACAACGTTACACTAATGTCCAACCATTTGACACTTCATATTCCTTTTTTTGGAGCTTGGCTGTAGAAAGTGGCAAGCCACCTCCAAGAGAGAAGGAAAAATCAGAGAAATTTCTCCTGCTACTTCAAGTTTAGTGTTGACAGGTTGAAGAGATTCCCATACAGACATTGGCAGAAGAAAAGCTACAGCAGAGCCCAGAAAGGAAGTGAAAACTGGCCAGTATGACTGGCTCAGGAGACAGATACTTCCACCTCTAAGTCACAGCACTGAACCTCGCCCAGGACAGGGGCAACTGAAAAATCAATGCTCTCACTGGTTGCTGCTGAAGATGTTTTGTGAAATTAATCAGTTAGTCCAGCTACCCACATCATAAAAACCCTTGTCATCCCATCTTTGTCTAAGATGTCTAAGGCAAATTAGAGTAAAATCTGGAACAAACCTTGTATCTTGGATTGGACTGACGTCCTCTGTACAGCAATTCTTGATTTTCTCTTGCCAAAGTGATGAAACTAGAGTAGCTAGATAATATCAAGCCAAATATGGACAAGTAAGAGCTCCATACACAAACACTTCTAGAAATAGAAGTATATTCACTTTCAAACAGAAATATGACTGAGCAGTACAGAGAGACACAGCATCTGCATAGGAATAGGGATGTTTCCCACATCTCTACTTAAATAGTACTATAGAAAGCAAATTTCTCACCACATTATGCTACTTGCAAAAACAAAACATATTTTGTCTTCGGAGTCTCTTTGTTTTGCTTAAATGGAGGTGGGGAGAAATGCAGTTCATTCCATCAACATGTTTAAATAGTGCCTTTGAGAAAGGATTCAGAAGCAAATATGTACCGTTGCACTGGGCAGCTGCTCTTGCGGATTTCCAGTTAAGCAAACATCTATTGCAAGGTATGTCTCGTAATGAGGTTGTTTTCTCTAGACTTTTTATAAGGTCATGGACATAATCTGGGAACTGTGCTTTTCATTTTTACGAAATTAGCAATCGATATTTATGCAAAATTACCCAACACCATATCAATAATAGCAGTGCATGATGTGCAGTGCAAAAAAAAAAAAAGAAAAAGTTTGTTTCCTGTGAGAGATGTTCATATCCAGATTTTGATTTATATTGTGCTTAACCGAGTCATAAAGAGTAAGTTACAAAACTTATAACATGATAAATATATTTTAATATATTATTCATAAAGAGGCACATAAACTAATGTTTATGTTCACAAGTAAATGTAAATATGATTCCATTCTAACAGTACTTGTATATCTAATTTCCCATTACATTTCAATAAGAAAGAGTGAAGTAAGAAGCATCTTTGCAGGATTCATGACTGCTCACTGCAGCGTATTTGCAGTCTTCTCTGGCATGCTCATTCCAGTTGCTGAGCTAGGAAAAAGATTTTATTAACATAATTTACTAAAAAGAAATACCAACTGCCTATTACAAGTCAAGAAATAATTTTCTTTTTAAATAACTACAAATACATAGGTATCTACGAACAAATTTTCTCACTAGGAGCCATCTTAAGCAGCACAGTAAATATATGTGTTTGCAACTACAGAAAGAATAAACCTTCCAACCTGTACTTCTTTTCTAACTGCTTTATAGCAGTATGGAGTTATAGCAGGTTCCCAGATTCCATACCCCGATTTTAAGTCAGGTGCTCAAACTGTAGTGAAGTGCCTGGCTTTGTTCATCTCTGATTCTCAGCAGCTGTGTTTGAATTGAGAGCTTGATTGACAATTATCTCACCTTGAGAGAAACTTGATTACCTGGGCTATGAAAAGAGCTTGTGGACTATGTTATAATGTTTCATGATAAACCATTCCTTTTTTTTCCCTACTTCTTCATATTTGCTTGTAAACACTCAAAACTATCATTTTTAAAATTAAGCCTAAAGCAAGCAGTGCTTGTTTTGGGGATAATCACTTAGTAGGAAATAATGTTCCTTTATAATACCGAGCAGATTTACCTATGTGGATTGGGATAAACTCTGTTAATTTGGGATTAAAGAGAAAATGAAAAAAAAAACCAGCAATAAAGGCCCTTTGATGACAGTAGGGGATAAGCAATGGAAAGTGTTTTTGCTGCGGACTAATCAGAGCGTAATTGCTAAAGGAACCAACCTTTCATTAATTGGAAAGGCAGTAAACTCAATCACTCACAGGGCCAAAATATTGCAGTTCTGTTGAAGAATTTTATTGAACTAATTGATTTAATTGCTTTAAGTGATGTTGTTATAAGAGTCATTATTAAGAAAATTTATTTTCAATATAGTATTCTGAAACATAAAAGCTTTTTATGAGGCAAGTGCTTTCCCTTAAAAAAAATGAGACAAAGTTTTTCATTTTAAAAAGCAACTTGACTATGTTACATTTTGTTTGAAATTATCAGCACTTGATTTTAGATGTCATCATGGGTAAAGTGAAGCACTTTGTAAGTGAAGGGTACTTTAGCTATGTCCAGACTACATTAAACAATTCTGGAGGCATTTTACCTCTTTCAGAAAAAAATCTGCCTAATCCAGGTGGAATGGATCAGAGAAGTCAACCTTCTGCTTTCATGCACCCCATCGTCCATTAATCTCTCATCCTGAGGGCACCCTGTGCAAGTGCTCTACGCTCCTCTATAGCTCTCCAATCAGTTTAAACTGGAAAAAGCAGTCTGGCTTACCTTCCAGTCCTCTCCTGTGCCTGCTTATTGCCACTTCCACCTCTCCCTCTCTCCCTTCTGCCAGAGGTTCATGAAGCCACATAGTGAATGGGATCAGGGCAAAGCTCTGTGTTAAAATGAGCCTTTTTTCCCCCGCTCACATATGTATGTATGACTATTTGCAGTCACTGGGGAAGTAAGGAGAGTGAAAACAGTGATTGGGTCACTGGGAAGTTGGCACTGCCTCTTTTAGCATCAGCATTTGCTTATGTTGACTTAAGCTAGTTGTAGAACTATAGTGTTAGGATCGCTCCTCTGTGGTTCAGACTTAGCTGGCATCTGTGCAGCAAGGAATGGGAAACCAGGCTCGTCCTTCATGGGTTTCCTTCCCTTGCTGATAGTGTTTTAAGCGACTGAAGAATCATGTTCAGTGGCACCAGTTCTGACGCAACACCACATAAATTTAAAAGTGAAGGGGGAATGTTTTGTATGATATTGTTACCCTATATGAACTGAGACCACAGTGTGCTGACCATGTCTAGGTAATTTTGCTGTGGCATGTCAATAAATATTTGCATCACTACAAAACCAAGCAAACTGCTTGGGTGGATTTTATGCCACAGTGAACCTCTAGTGTGTTTCTAACAATATTCCGTGGGTTACCAAAGCATAGAAAATCCTCATGAAGCTAGATTTGCAGGGGAAGGTAATGTAAATTGTTAGATCAAATAATAGGATTCGGGAGGGAAAATTCTCCTTTCCAGATTCCAGGTCTGAAAGACAGTTCTGTTGCATCTGTTAGTCTTTCAGATAAGGTACACAATTAAGAAATATCACTTGTGACTGGGTTTCTGTAGTGTGACTTTTTTTGATCAGTATTTGTGTTCAGAAAGTCACTTGGCAGAAATATTGCCATCAAAAGCTGTGAACTCAGTGTGGCTCAGAAGTCCAAAGGGCTCAGTTAAGTGCTTGGAAATACTCTGAGCCACGATTTTCCATAAATATATTGCGGCTGCAGGATGCAAATAGCATTCTCATTAGTTTTTTTTTATCATTGTTACTTTCAGTTATTACATGTTTCTTGCTGCTTTTCCTCTTGATCCAATCCCACTGTTCTAATAATCATGCAGACAAGCAGCATATAACCATTCCCATCTCACATTTTAGGAAAGAATAGAACATTTTAGGAAATTTCATGAATCAGGATTAGTAGTGCGGAAGGAATCCTCCCTATGAAGTGCCTCTCAGAATTAGGTACCGTCCTGAGAGATAAAGGGCAATCTGTTGGGTCAGGCACAGGCTACCAACACATAAAGTTGTTGGATCGATAGTTTGATCACAGAGAGCAAAACCTTGTAAAATTTTCACGGTTTGCTCAGAGCAAAAGTATGCTTTTCACAAGGTAGCAGGAGGGATATAAAAACATGACAGTGTAATAAACATGTTTCTGCTGGTATAATAAACATAATTTTGAGCTTTCAGAGCTGAGCCAGATTTCTCTTTTTGAAGAGGAAAAATGCTCAGCCAGGCATTGTCTCATATGACAAATGATAATAATGAGCAATAACAATAATATGAATCATTGTTATAAGTCATCTGGTGATTCTTTTTTTTTTTTTTTTAGAAGTTAATAAAGCATTATAAAAAGTCACTACCATGGGTTAAGGACCACTATCAAGGAAAATATTTGAGCTGCCAGAGACAAAGCTTTTCCAGATATGAAATTTCAACAAAAAAGTAATAGCAGAAATGTTTCACATAGGCTATGATTCTGATCTGTTTAACCCCTCTGGCACTCTGTCTTTTTTATGCAGCTTTATAATATAATTCATTCTGTTAAATAGCAGGGGATAAATGACACTCTATTTTTCCTGAGAACCTCTGAGCTCCTTTGCTGTTCTTATCTAGATGTTCAAGCGAAATAGGGATGTACTAACCACCTCCTGCATTTTGCAGATAGAGGACTGGGAAGAAGAGAGTGCGTTAGGACTATGAAGGACATGTAGACCTCTTATTCTGAGCTGCTATGAGGTGTGTTTTGGGTAGATATGTTAACATTTCCCATGCTCAAAGCCAGCCACATCCACGGGACTCTCAGTAGTCCAGCATGGAGGAGAGTCAAAGCTTTGTTAGATTCCAACAGTCTCATTCTCCTATTTAGTGTGTTCTGGACATATATAACACACTAGGCTTGAGCAAAGAAATATGTATTTTTTTAAGAGTCTGTTTTCCCCAGGTCCTAAGCTGCTCAGCCTTGCCTGCGTGGTGGCAGTGCAGGACAAGGACACTGACCTTCCCTTGGGGACCTCCCCAGGGAAAATTCAAGTGCCCAACACATTGGCATGAGCTTTAACAATCACCCTAGTGCCTAAGCTCTTTGCAAATATGGCCTTAGAGGTGAATTCAAGATCAAATAAAACTGCAACTAAACCAAGAATTCAGTTTCATGTTCTGGACTACCTATGGGGCCATCATTCTGTAGAATCTGAGGACAGCAGCTTTGTTTACTGTGTATACATCTCCATCTTACCAACAAAAGAGAATTATGGACTCCTGCTCTACTGGAGAATTAAGTCCTGGGATGTATCAGTTTCACCTCTTGGTTTATGCATTTTAATAAATGGGAAATCCTTGTAAGCTGTCAACACCCATGGGTCTCTGAAGGCATGGGTTTTTTTCTCCTTGTACATATAAACCTTTTTAAGGGTGGTACCTCACCCTGATTTCTTCTGAAAAGCTGACTTTTCTCTCAGGGTCTGAGTTATGTTATTGAGTGCTGCAAAGCATTATACACTGTCCTGGCAGTACAAATAACAGTATTGCTCTCCTGCAGAGTCTGCTAAGGAAAGGGAGTTCTGATTGTTTTCACGGACTGATTATAATTGCATCTAGTTTATACGAACATGTTATTTTTATAAATAAATGTTAGTAAATTTTATACAAACTTATTGACTCATGCTACAACAACAACTGAAACACAGAACCAAATCATAGTTAACACAAACACATTCATAGATAGATTAGACAAATGCCTGTTATCAACGGTTTGCTCATATTTTCCACCAGGTCAGTGGTCTAACAAAAGTTGCAACCTATCCCCTTGTCCATCTCCTTTCCTTAGCTCATCACATGAGCTGCAGCTATGCTTCTGGTCTCAGTCAGGAAGGACCACATATTATTAATCCTAATTTGGACAAGGCAATGTGGTAGGTAGGATAGAGCCATGTAGGTTGAAAGGGGCCTCAAAAGCCCATTTGGTCCAGTCCACGCTCAAAGCAGGGCCAACTGCAACAGGTTGCTCAGGGCCATGTCCAGTTGAGTTCTCAATAACTCTTATTAGAGGTGATTTCACAACATTTCTTGGTCACTACTTTCAAAGTCTGACTACACTCATTGTGGAAAAACTTTTCCTAATAAGAAATTGAATTATTTATGTTCCATCATGTGTCCAGTACTTCTTGTTTTATCTCTGTGCACCTCCAAGGAGAGTCTGACCCTGTCTTCTCCATACCCTCTGTTAGGTGGTTTTAGGCGATTGTATTATCTCCTCTTTGCCTTCTTTTCTCCAGACTGAACAAGCGCAACTCTTCCAGGCCCTCCTCCTGTCTCTTGTACTCCAGCCCCAAGCTGTCTTGGTTGACCTCTATGGCACTTCAGTTTATCAATGTCTTTCTTTTATTTGGGGGCCCAAAAATGAGATGTCCTCTCAGAAGTGCCAGATAGAAATAAAATTCTCTTCTCTCAGCCTGCTAGCTGCATGCATGCTACAACAACCAAGATGGCCTTCTGAGAACTCTTGCATCCTTTTGCCCTGTCACCCTGAAATGAGGAGTGATTTGTTAGCTTGTTACCAGCTATTTTGGAGATTGTTGAGGCTTCTAAACCGCAACACAAATGCAGACATGTCTGACTGATTAGAGATGGTCCAAAATGTGTTCCCCATTAAAATATGAATGATGATCGCTTCCTTTTCACCTAGACCCAAGTGGGAGTCTTTAAAGAAGCACAGCTCCTAAAGACACTCCTGATGCACAGCTCTGGATGCTCCCACAGTCTGTAAATTCCAGCATCACTCACTGTCCAAGCCACCAGTATCTAATGGAAGGAATCTGTGCCCCAAATGACTCTCTCACAGTAGGGTAGAAAGTGACAAGAGAAAACACAGGCACTCCTAAAGTTACCATAAAAGGGAGTTTTCTACATATAGCAAACAGCACAGTGTAAAGAGTTTGAATAAACTGTGATATATAGCTTCAAAAGATCAAGAATGTTAAGACTAGCATAGAAAGGAGACAGGCTAACTTGGTGTAATACCTCCATATTTCCCTGTGAGTTATGACATCTAAAAACACTGTTCACAAAACTTTGGTGTTATCTGCATATTACCCAACTTTTCACTACTGAGTGAATTCATTATTCCTCTGTCTTGCAACTATGTTTGCTCAGTCTCTTTCTGTGTAGATCATTGACAATATATTCTTCCCAGCACTCACGGGCACTTTCAGAACACAAACAACAGGCACAGGCTTGTAGCAAGCATATCCAGGTAGCCCCCTGCCCTCACTCAGACAAGGCTTGAAGCCAGGAATAATTTTCCTAACAATGCAGGATGTGCAGGATGTTCCCAAAAGTGTTCTCAAAATAATGGAAGGGAGATTGACACCACAGAAGTCAACTCTTTAATGGGAGGGTGTGGAAAAACAAAAGCACTAGGGGTAAAAACTGAGAGATGTTTTTGTCCATTCCTGACATCATTCGAGTACGAAGAAGGCAAAACATGTTTTGCCTGATTAGTCTTTCTTTTAAATAATATAAATAATATGTATGCCTTCCCAAGACCTACACACATCCCATCAACTTTTAAGCTCCTAAATGAAGTATCAAAAAACTGGCTACTGACTATAGACCCTTCTGCATGCAGTAGAGAAAGAGGCATTTTCTGAGAACAATACAGAACTTAGGTGGGCTGATTTGTTGTCTGAGGTGTTCCTCTGTTGAAGGTAGCGTGACCCCAGAGCAAATGGTTTCCTTGTTTAATCATTGCAATGAAGTGCCTTTTTTCATGTGTGATGAATCTGAACCTCTCTGTCTTTACTTTCAACTTAAAAGTAACAAGAAACAATAAAACCTTACAGACTGGATTGTCAGAAATCATAGTGAAAGGGAGATGTGGTAATGGTTCAAAAAAATATCCAGTAGCATCTATAGTCACACTTAATGTGGTACATGAATGGTCAAAAGCATGATAACAAACCAATTAACATGTTGAAAATTATAACCATGCTTCTCAAACTTATGCTTATGATGAATCCTAGTTCTTAAAATGAATTGCTTGAGTTTTGTTCCTCCATTTACTGTAGGAAATTGCCAGATGCAGCTTTTCATACTTGCCTTCTGAAGCTCATTATTGTCAGAGAAACTGGCATAAACTTGGATGTAGCATGAAATTATACTTTTGGAAATGAAAAACAGAATGTTGCAACATTTTTTTCAAAAAATGTTGTGATTATACTGCTGGAGAAAATTTAATACATTTATCAACTATTCTCGGTTTTGTTTTGCAAAATTTGTAAATATTAGCATTTTAAAAGAGCACTTTCAACTCTGTGTGCGTAGTTATGTATTTACAGTGTATGTGTGAAGATGAAATGATCTCTG